>OX246737.1:92938897-93209397 GCA_945910005.1 Isoperla grammatica | reverse complement strand
TGCACGGCATGTTCTCTGCCGCCTCAGCGCACGGCGTGATGTGCACCTCGTGCACTGAGCAGTTCCAAGCGGGGGCGGGGTCTCCTACACAAGGGGCGGGGCTTATTGGCTAGACCTACCTGGCGTGAATTCGAACTGAATGGACGCAGACTTGCCGCGCTTGATCCTGCACGGCATGTTCTCGGCCACCTCAGCGCACGGCGTGATGGCACCTCGTGCACTGAGCAGTCGCATGCGGGGGCGGGGTCTCGTACACAAGGGGGCGGGGCTTATTGGCTAGACCTACCTGGCGTGAATTCGAACTGAATGGACGCAGACTTGCCGCGCTTGATCCTGCACGGCATGTTCTCTGCCGCCTCAGCGCACGGCGTGATGGCACCTCGTGCACTGAGCAGTCGCATGCGGGGTGGGGGCGGGGTCTCGTACACAAGGGGGCGGGGCTTATTGGCTAGACCTACCTGGCGTGAATTCGAACTGAATGGACGCAGACTTGCCGCGCTTGATCCTGCACGGCATGTTCTCGGCCGCCTCAGCGCACGGCGTGATGTGCACCTCGTGCACTGAGCAGTTCCAAGCGGGGGCGGGGCTGTCTTCGGTGCTGTCATCTGGAGCAAACACGCATCGATCAATCAAAATTAAACAGCAATTAGTCTACAGAGGGAGAGCCACCAATTTTATATTTCTTGTATTCCATTCCCGCCATGATTATGTTCAATACATTCTATATAATTATGTTTCTTACAATGCAGGCCTCAAGGATAACGAAAATGATGTGCTGTTACTAATTAGGCCTAATAGGATGATCGAGGTGGTTTGTTTTATAAAGATGTATTAATTTCTCTTCTTTAATAAAGAAGTAATTGTTATGAAGAAATAAATATTCATTTTTTTATCTCTTTCCTTTATTAACTGCGTCATACATGAAATTATATTTCTGTATACAGTTAGATCAAGAATGACGGTTGTTCTTGAGAAAATGAATGGGCGCTGACATCGTGAAATTTGACGCCATTAAAGTGTTGCTGCAAATTAGTTCCACGCAATATAGAAGGTATACTATCAACTATATGACACGAAAAATCCTAGCAAGGCCTTCTTGATCTCCTGACCTAGAGCAGCACTTAAATGGCGGCAGCTAAAATAATCGTATATACGTGTTTGAAAAATCAGCCCATCTGATCTACATAGAAGCGTTCACACTTCGTAAACGAAACTGAGTTTCCGCCGTCGGAATTGTATGTCAGCGTTTCATTTGTGGGTGGGTCTGACCGTTGTTTTGCAGGTCAACTGTTTAGTGTATTTGATCACAAACAAACGCATCCATGCCTTAAGGCGTTTGTGATGTAAAAAGAAGCTGGGTTTAGATCAATCGTTGTCTTGACTCATTTTGGGTTTACACATTTATTTAAGAATTAACAAAGTTGAACGAAGCCAGTAGCATCATGGCGTTCACATAACCGAATCTTAGACATAACTTCCTAAGATTTAATATTTAAGAGCTAAAGAAACGATAGCAACGTTATCTCAGCTATTGAGAGGCGACGTTTTATAAATTCGGCCAATGGTAGCAATTCTTAGTAAAATAGTTTTAGGAAAATACTTGTCTAAGATCAGAATCTTAAATCTTAGAAAGGTGTTTAAACCTTAGGAAGGTGTTTAAATCGACCTTGATGGTAAATCAGGCGTTACAACCCCGTAAACACTCAACACACAATTCAATTACGTAAGTTTAAAATACTGATATATGTACCTCAGTACCTGAACCTCACAAAGTACCAATTACAATGCAATGCATTATTATTATTATTATTGTGCGCTACCTATTGTGTATACACTAATGTAGCCGTGCATGCTACCCTATGCTTGATTCTTCAATAGTCATCTCAAGCATATACTATACTAGGAAAACGCTCTGTATGACGCGTTGATAAGCGAGAGCGTCCATATCTACGAACTTTCTGGCGAAAACTTCTCAAAGCTGATAAAAACATCAATAATTAACAAGTATGCGCTTTGCAAAAAATTGTTCTAATTTCCATACCTATTATACTTTCCGACATTGTTGAATGCTGTGCAATGTGCGTTGCTAAGAATTTTCGTTGTCGTTCAATCTAGTGTTTTCGCCGCGGTCCGCAACAGTTATTGACAGCAATAGGAATGTAATTTCTGCCTCTAATATGTATCAGATCGCGTTTAAATTAGCATATTCATGACCGGACGATAATTTACTATAATCTATAGCCACCTCACATTTTGCTGTTGTGTTTCAGAAAATAATTTTCGAGTAACGTTTGTATAACTTTGCCAATACTTATTAGATCAACATAACACGAACATATTTGAGACCGGAAATATCTTTATAAAAATATGTCTATCTCACATTTTGCCACCATTTTGTTTCAGAAAAATATTTTACAGTAACTATTGTGTAACTTTGTAACTTTTCGAACGATTTTGCCACAAAACTATACACCTTCAATCCACATGAGGCTTGTGGATGATCTAGATTTCAAGTTGATCGGACTTTCCGTTCAACCGTTATCGACAGACATAAAACAACAAAAATAGACAAAAAAAACATAACAAAGTGCCATAAATGTCTAATGGAGACGCTCGCTTCGCTCGCTTAATAATATGTCGAGCCCACTTAGGCCTCACATATCAGTGCAAGAACATGACGCACTTGAAGTCAACAATCTATTAATAATATTCCAGTTCACTGATCCAAGTCTCAACAGATAAAACCACTTTATCTTCGCCTAGCGACGTTGCTGTCCATACAAAAGTACAATATTTGGGCCATAGATCGGCATCGATGATATCGAGACGTAAAGCAACTTGACATCCATAAACAAGCCAGACTAGCCGTGATATGTGATGATGGTATAAATTTGACGTTATTAGAAGTAAATTGGCAAAAAAAAATAAAATGTAGTGTGTAAATGTAGTTTCCTTCTATAAGTTAAACTGACAAATTTATTTGCAACAAATGTTGTCATTAATTTTTGCGTCTCGATTAGCCATCGTTGCATAAATATGAGACGTTAAGCCCCATTAATCAATCAATCAATCCAAATATTTTTCAGAACATAATTAAAGCAGGGATTTCGGGGTCCCCCCCCCCCCCCCCTCCACCAGCGCATAACTGACTACGGAAATGATGCGATAGATAATGCGTGCTCTTACGACCCCCCCGGTCAGTGTAGTGAGGATTTTCCCCAACAACGCCGCAGTGTAAATATGATGTTTGGCAACAACGTGTCGTATACGACAGACTCGAGAACTTGTCTTTTCCTCTGACCTCTTTGACCCCAGAGCAGTCTACAAGAAACAAGTTGTAGATTATAAACGCAAAGCCATAACTCATCGCCCAACTATCAATCCTACGCAATCGCCGAGATTATGGTGGTTTTTCCTACAGACAGGCTATCTTGAAATATTCAAAACATTACTTTTATTTATGTATGGATTTATCTTATTTTGTTATGCATCGTATTGAAAAGGATGAATTATTACGAATAGCGTCCCTACGGAATGCACATAAGTTCACCATGGCAAGTCTTCGAGGGACTGACTCCTGCCAAGCTTATGACGTTCAACTAAATATTCAATTTACCGCTAATGTGTTATAAGTACCATATGCAAACATAAGCTTTGAAGTTAATTAAGCGGACAAATGTGTATTCATTTATTTTCCTTCCTTGGACATTGTACATGTATGGATATTGTCAAGCTTAAGAATAGGGACTAATACATACTTGTGTAAAATAATATAATGAAATAATAGTCTAAATCAATTATTTGACAATATACAAATATAGACAACATATAAATGAGTGAACATACCGGTATACAAATATATACAATGCTGGCATTGAACTCGTTTATTTTAGAAGAACACGAATTTGAAAGTGAGAGCTCGACGTGCCTGCACAAGTTTTGCACTAAGAAACATATTATTAAGAGGCCATAAGACCGCCGGATAGTTATTAGGGGATGCCCTATGACTATGTGTACGACTCGGTCCCAGCAATCGTCTTAGTGACTGAGGAAAACTTTAGTTTTTGATTGCCGATGTTTGGAATCAAACTGGCCCCCTTCCAAATTAGATTATCGCCTATTACCGCTGTCAAGTCTACTTCAGAAATATACAGCTATGCATGTAAATGTAAGTAAATACAAATTCAGATAAAAATGCGCAAACCCTTTTCAGTGCGATTGTGAAAATGTTAGACCTAATAAAGTAACTATTGACTACCAAATATAGGCCGGACGCCGTAACAAAGAAGGTTGTGTCGTCACAACTAATTACTCTGGCCGGCGTAGTGATATGTGGACGTTTACGCAGTGCTCATCCGCGCACTATACCTGTCAGAGAGAAAATACACTGATCGGCAAGGCGGTGTTGGAAAATACTAGCTTTGGTAGGCCGTGACTTAAAAATACTACCATCAAGAAAGCTTTGACTTCTGTGTGTTGCTAGGATACTTGATGTATTTCTTTGTCATTTGATGGTCTGTTGTCTTTATTGCCGTTTCGTGTTTGACAGGAGTTGAGTTCAGGATGGGGGAAACATGGCGGAGTTTTTTCTATAACTGTGACGCCCGTGTTCGGCTGATTTACCCTGTAATATTATTTATGAAAATTTATTACCGATATCAAGAAACCTTGACACTGAAAACATTGCTCGGGATCTTTCAGAGTGGTCATATGCGTGCCCTGTGCCTTTAGGGTACGACAATATGCAGACAGACAAAGCAAATGACAAAGGTAGGTCGTCCGTAGCTGTTCCTTCTTCATACCTTCATGCCTAGCATGATGGGACGGAACTACTTTAAATTTTCCCAAACATAATTAAGTAGTTGTTAATTAATAAGTGAATATAATAAATTAAATAATAAAAAACTAAAGTTTATTCCTGCATAATTTAACCGCAAACACATACCAAGAGGGAGAAAAATAGCATTTAATCCAGGGCCCATGTCCACCAACCTATGAAATAACAATACATGTTTACTTCTGGTAAGGGCTGGTCCACACAGATTTTGTAAGCATAAGATTTAAGCTTTAACGCGTAGTCGTAAAGTTGGATCATAGGAAACACGTACTGGCGTTCACACAAAGTTTTAGTTTTAAGAGATTGTTTTCATTGTTGTTCTTGGCAACAACGTCTTAAAACCTGAAATCTTATGCTTAAAAAATCTGTGTGGACCAGCCTTAAGGCAATGAGTAGTAGTCTACATTTAAGTTGGTATTACAAGGTGTGAGGTCACTTGCTATTACATCATCCGTGACGACAACACTTTCTTTGTTACGGCGTCCGGCCTATAACAACCAAATGACATAGGCCTACTTTTTATAGAATATAAAATGAAATAAACAGAAATAGGGTAATGTAAATTTAGGTTTGTTTGTTTGTTCGCCACAGTGTAGAAGACACTGGCCGATCGTTCTTTATTACTTTGGGGACGTTGCAAGATGTGAGAAACATCCCGTTCAAAAATTGTACAGTAATTGTTGGCTACTTTGGTAATGTTAATAAATAATAAAACACACTATAATTTTTTTATAGCAACCTTGTAGATGAGCAACCTTGTGGATGAGTGTCATAGCCAATCAAATGTCAGTTATTTGAAAAGCCATCCGCTGATTGGCTCCGACCCACTCATCAACCACGTCAGCATTCGCAAAGTTGCTGTGTAACTTCTTTACACTAACGTGGGGGAACGAAAGAACACATTGAAAGTGAAATCACTCCATGGCGACGTGAAGATTGTCGTGCACGCAAGCAAAGCAACGCGAGTCCGTCTGTCCTCAACTTGACCTCAAAGTCCGGGCAAACAAACGCGTGTATCTCCAGATGAAAGGTCAGTCGACTTGCAACACAAAAAGAAGACCAGATTGCGAATATTCCCGCTTGAGTCGGGATGCTGCGTGATGCAACCAAGCTCGCGCTGGGTCAGACCACGCGGCGCAGTTTGGCGCACGTGTCGGTGACGACTATCACGGCCTTCTAACGGACCACGCCGCGCAGTTTGGCGCACGTGTCGGTGACGACTAGTATCACGGCCTTCTAACGGACCACGCGGCGCAGTTTGGCGCACGTGTCGGTGACGACTAGTATCACGGCCTTCTAACGGACCACGCCGCGCAGTTTGGCGCACGTGTCGGTGACGACTAGTATCACGGCCTTCTAACGGACCACGCCGCGCAGTTTGGCGCACGTGTCGGTGACGACTAGTATCACGGCCTTCTAACGGACCACGCGGCGCAGTTTGGCGCACGTGTCGGTGACGACTAGTATCACGGCCTTCTAACGGACCACGCCGCGCAGTTTGGCGCACGTGTCGGTGACGACTAGTATCACGGCCTTCTAACAGACCACGCGGCGCAGTTTGGCGCACGTGTCGGTGACGACTAGTATCACGGCCTTCTAACGGACCACGCGGCGCAGTTTGGCGCACGTGTCGGTGACGACTAGTATCACGGCCTTCTAACGGACCACGCCGCGCAGTTTGGCGCACGTGTCGGTGACGACTAGTATCACGGCCTTCTAACAGACCACGCGGCGCAGTTTGGCGCACGTGTCGGTGACGACTAGTATCACGGCCTTCTAACGGACCACGCGGCGCAGTTTGGCGCACGTGTCGGTGACGACTAGTATCACGGCCTTCTAAATCTCAAGGCTGTTTGTTCACTATCCTTGCGGAACACCCGATCTCGGTTTTAAATTGTCCCAAAGGAAAATCAAACTGTCATCTTATAGAGAATTTAATCCTCTTTCTTCTGAACGTTTTTGTATTCCAATAAATATTTCCGTTTTGCAGATTTTTATCACACGCACACAAAACACACAACAATGCACACACAAAAACTCACACACACATTACAAAAAGAACGCATGAAAAACGGAAATATTGATTGGAACAAACAAACATTTATAAGAAAAGGAACTAAATTTCTACAGGATGACATATTTTGATATACTAGGAAAACGCTCTGTTTGACGCGTTGATAAGCGAGCGCGTCCATATCTACGAACTTTCTGGCGAAAAGATTTCAATGCTAATACAAACAACAATTAACAACAATTCAAGAATGCGCATTGGAAAAATGTTTCTAATTTCCATAGCTATTATACTTCCCGACATTGTTGGATGCAGTGCAATGTGCGTTGCTAAGAATTTTCGCTGTCATGTTTTCGCCGCGGTCCGCCACCGTTACTAACAGTTATTGACAGCAATAGAAATGTAATTTCTGCCTCTTATACGTATCGGATCGCGTTTACATTAGTATATTCGTAACCGGACAAAAATTTACTATAACATAGCCACCTCACATTTTGCCGTAACTGTGTTTCAAAAATATATTTTCGAGTAACTTTTGTGTAACTTTGCCAATATTTATCAGATCGCCATTACATTAACATATTCGTGACCGGAAAAATCCGTAGAAAAATCTGGCTATCTCACATTTTGCCGTCATTTTGTTTCAGAAAAATATTTTGCAGTAACTATGGTGTAACTTTGTAACTTTTCGAACGATTTTGCCTCAAAACTATACACCTTCAATCCACATCGAGGCTTGTGGATGGTCCAAATTTCAAGTTGATCGGACTTTCCGTTCGACCGCTATCGACGGAAATAAAAAAAAAAAAAAAACAAACAAACAAACAAAAAAACAGAACGAAGTGCCATAAGAGTCAAGTGGAAACGCTCGCTTCGCTCGCTTAGTAATTGGGTCGATTTTAACACATTTTAAAGTAATTTTAACAGACCGAACTCGAGAGTTCCGCTCGCAAGATGAACATACAGTCTTAGAGCAGAACCACAGCAATGTATGTAACTAGGAAAACGCTCTGTTTGACGCGTTGATAAGCGAGCGCGTCCATATCTACGAACATTCTGGCGAAAAGATTTGAATGCTAATACATACAACAATTGACAACAATTCAAGAATGCGCATTGCAAAATTTTTTCTAATTTCCATAGCTACTAGACTTCCCGACATTGTTGAATGCAGTGCAATGTTCGTTGCTAAGAATTTTCGCTGTCATGTTTTCGCCGCGGTCCGCCACCGTTACTAACAGTTATTGACAGCAATAGAAATGTAATTTCTGCCTCTTACACGTATCGGATCGCGTTTACATTAGTATATTCGTAACCGGACAAAAATTTACTATAAGATAGCCACCTCACATTTTGCCGTAACTGTATTTCAGAAATATATTTTCGAGTAACTTTTGTGTAACTTTGCCAATATCTATCGTATCGCCATAAAATGAACATATTCGTGACCGGAAAAAAGTTTAAAAAAATATGGCTATCTCGTATTTTGCCGCCATTTTGTTTCAGAAAAATATTTTGCAGTAACTATGGTGTAACTTTGTAACTTTTCAAACGATTTTGCCTCAAAACTATACACCTTCAATCCACATCGAGGCTTGTGGATGGTCCAAATTTCAAGTTGATCGGACTTTCCGTTCGACCGCTATCGACAGACATAAAAACAAAACAAAAAACAAACAAACAAACAGAATGAAGTGCCGTTAGAGTCTAGTACGGTATAAAAAAAAAAAAAAAAAAACAGAACGAAGTGCCATAAGAGTCTCGTGGAAACGCTCGCTTCGCTCGCTTAATAAAAAAAAAAAAAAAAACAGAACGAAGTGCCATAACATACAGTCTTAGAGCAAAACCACAGCAATGTATGTAATAAATGTTCTTGAGTCATCAAGATTGTACGTTGATTGGGTTGCCAAATTATTTCACTGTACCAAGTAGGTCGTGGAACCAAGCCGGTTGAGAACCTATGTTACAAGGAGTATTCACGTGACGTCACTACGGCCATAATGGAAGGCAACAAACATTGTGTGGACATTTCAACTGTGATTAGAAAACGAATATACTTACTGAGAATTATGATGAATATGATATTCCACAACAAAGTTTACGAAAATGTTTGTGTGTAAATTACACAAAGATTGGCTGAGACAAGAGAGTTTCTTTATGTCACTTGCTGAAAATAATAGTAATTACCAATGTCGGATAACAGTAACTTCAACTAAGGGCCGGTATTTCAATGTCCAGTTAGAATCTACTTTTCAGTTAAATTGTTTTCACCATGACAACGGCCAATAGAAATACACCAAACTTGGCTTACCTGACAGTTAAAACTTTAACTAGACATTGAAGTTAGAGGCATCTGAAACATTTCATTGAACAGACATGCCGTTTGCACAGCAATATGGCCAACCAAGCCTATTCCTATTTTAGAGACAAGAGTGTAAAAAAACTAACATGTTAACTATCATTGGAATGATTGGACAAGAAATTAGCGGAACACTATTGCTAATAATATAACGTTAATGAGAGCATGCAGGGTTAGTGGTGAGTGGAGCGTTTAGACACAGCTGTGAATAAGGTGTTCTAGTGAATAAGAACATTGTCGTAAACGGGGGAGATTAAAATGTTGAACCTACAGGCAGTGATGAAAGTGAGCTGGAGCTGTGCTGGCAATTTTCGCCGGTACTTTATACCGGTACTTTGTTTAATACCGGAGCAGCTCCGGTACTCTGTATTTGTACTAGGAAAACGCTCTGTTTGACGCGTTGATAAGCGAGCGCGTCCATATCTACGAACATTCTGGCGAAAAGATTTGAATGCTAATACATACAACAATTGACAACAATTCAAGAATGCGCATTGCAAAATTTTTTCTAATTTCCATAGCTACTAGACTTCCCGACATTGTTGAATGCAGTGCAATGTTCGTTGCTAAGAATTTTCGCTGTCATGTTTTCGCCGCGGTCCGCCACCGTTACTAACAGTTATTGACAGCAATAGAAATGTAATTTCTGCCTCTTACACGTATCGGATCGCGTTTACATTAGTATATTCGTAACCGGACAAAAATTTACTATAAGATAGCCACCTCACATTTTGCCGTAACTGTATTTCAGAAATATATTTTCGAGTAACTTTTGTGTAACTTTGCCAACATCTATCGTATCGCCATAAAATGAACATATTCGTGACCGGAAAAAAGTTTAAAAAAATATGGCTATCTCGTATTTTGCCGCCATTTTGTTTCAGAAAAATATTTTGCAGTAACTATGGTGTAACTTTGTAACTTTTCAAACGATTTTGCCTCAAAACTATACACCTTCAATCCACATCGAGGCTTGTGGATGGTCCAAATTTCAAGTTGATCGGACTTTCCGTTCGACCGCTATCGACAGACATAAAAACAAAACAAAAAACAAACAAACAAACAGAATGAAGTGCCGTTAGAGTCTAGTACGGTATAAAAAAAAAAAAAAAAAAACAGAACGAAGTGCCATAAGAGTCTCGTGGAAACGCTCGCTTCGCTCGCTTAACAATTCAAATTATTGCGATTCCTAACATGTAGAACTGATTACTAATTAGCTAAACGAACAAGCACCACTGATATAATATAACAATAGAAACAGACTTATTTTCATTAGATCAGTAAAAGAGAAGTCCAAAAACAAAGTTTTTTTAAGTGAGGCTACGGTAACCGGGTTTATTTTATCTTAAAAATGTTTGCTGAAAACTAAAAATTGCACCTTACTGTCTCCTTACATATCTTGTATTGGGGGGAGGGGGCAAATTCACCACTGAGCTCAAGTACCATCTTCTGACCACTTTCATCACGGCTTACAGGTAACCGTATATTAAGTTTGTCTTGGTGTCTAGCTCAAACCAATGTTTGTACGACTGTAAGGAATTTTAGGCAGCATACTATCTCGATTGATTCTTCACTCTTCAGTGATTGTTTTCTCGAAATAATAAAATGTGAAATACTAAACTTACGGTACAAACACTAACTGGATAAAAATCGATTCACAATTAAAATGAGATTTGTACGAAGAAATAGTAGAATTAGGAAATAACAACAGTCGTCTAGTTGCTTCTTTCAGTTGTCAAACCAGCGCTTTAATTTTACTTTCATTGGCTGGACCACTGTTTTTGTTTCCGAAGTTAGCGTTCTCTTTGTGGCTGTTCTGCATTCTGATTGGTTTGATTTAAAATAAGACATGGAACCCCTTTCAAAACACTGTGACGTATATGCACCACAGCATTGTTGTTTGTTCCAATAGACGATTTTCAGAATTGATATAGAGGGCCATGATTTGATCGATCAATGACATAGACAACAATGCTCAACAATAAGACCATTTCAAAAACTATCTAGGGGTTTGTATGATTATCATCACGGTCCTCTAAATCTTTATTTAGCAACAATGAACAACAATTAAAAACATAAAATCAAGGTTAGTAGATGATGATCTTGTGTGCATCAATGAACCTTGATATAACATTTGAAAATTGATTTTTAATTGTTGTGTATTGTTGTTCTTGAAGACTTAGAAGACCGTGATGATACTCATACAAAGGGTTCTAGATAGTTTTTGAAATGGTCTAATAAGGTCTATTCGCTTAAACCCTTAAACCTTCCAACCCTTATTTAATTGTGAACTTGACTTTAGATAAAGATTTGAGTTCAAGATATGCGCAAAAGTCTAATCTATATTTTCGCGTGTTGACCTGAATATTTGACATGGGTCTGCTCCACTAACCTTGGCCCGAGAAACTAGGTCCCTGACCCAAAATATTCACAATAACAGATCTAGTAACGATTACAAGGATAAAACATATTTTTGCAGATTGTCATATATTATGTCGCCGAACACGAGCCCGGTGCAAGAGCACTCAGCGAGTGCACATGTACCGAGAGCTTGGACATTGGATATTCCGTTTGGCCAATATTGCAACAACATGATGTGCAATGGCTGGGTCTGACCTGACCCGCGCGTTGGTTTCTAGGAAGTGATGACCTCACAGGTCATGGGCCAAGTTGTGTGGAGGCTTACGGCGAAATACAATGACGTGAAACGTTTGTGAATTGCGATTTGCTTTGACAGTCCAACAACCAGGTCACAGCAATTTACACTCGACGCCAAGCAGTATGCTGCAGATCATCTGGTCAGCCCTATTAGTTTATGTGGGAACAGCTTACGATCATTACAAAAGAAGGAGATTACAGATGAGTAGTTAGGTGGAGAACGCAGGCTGAAGATTGCCGTAGGGAAGTTAGTGTAGGGTTTCACATAGTGTCACATAATGTTTGTAGTATTTGGGTTGGGAGTTAGAAGAGAAGGAAGAGGGATATTCGCATATTGTGTAGTTTATGCGGGATGCTAGGGGGAAATAGGGACGATGAGGAACTCGGAAAATGTTACAGGGATTCAGTGGTGCTTTGTGTTGTGTAGAGAATAGTTATTTGAAATCAAGTGAGTGGCCTGAATCTATTGTTATAGGGCCTACAGCAACTTAAAACGGGATGAGCTTTTGGGATAATGGGGGACTACAATGAAAGAAAAGTTTCGACCAGACCCATTTCATTTGTGCTTTTTAGACACAGTCACAAATCCTTATAAGACGATATAGCAGTCTCAGGCATAACTTAGCAACGGATCTATTGCAGAGTAGCTAGGAAGTTACATCTACCAATTACTAACCGTGTTCATTTATAAGAACTTTATCATGACCTCAATTCTTATAACTTACATATGCGAAAATGTTGGCATTTGAGAAAAAAAAGACATTCCAAAACCAAGGGTAGTTTTTGGAATTCACTGACTTATTGTTCTTATTGTTCTTCTTTGCAAATCTTTTTAAAATTCAACAGGATGAACAGTAATTAACTACGTTAAATTTAGACATGTAAATCATTTATAACCTGTTAACTGGACAGAGAACCAATGATATGGTCAAGTGGGGGTTGGGAAGTGGAAACAGGTGTTGTAAAGCGTGTTGAATGCATGAATAGCGTAACGGAGCAGTGTCGACCACAGAGCCAGACCACTCCTCGGCCTCACACTAAAGGTTCAAGATTGACAAATTTAAGACTGTTTTCCGCTGAAAATAACTATTCAAAATAGTGATCAGCAAGGAAAAAATCACATTTTCACGACTGTCCTGATGTTTTCCGGAAACATTTTACAATCGTGATGAATTTGTTGTTACTTTGTGATATTGTATGAATACTAACCTGGGTCCGGACAGTTTACGAAGGTCACCTGCTCAGCAAGAGAGTTATGCGCGATCAGGGCCAGGAAGAACACGAAACACACGCCGGGCGCCATCTTGATGTTGATGTTTCTGTCTAGGCTGCGTCTCAAACACTGACTTGCTTATCTTTGTGTCGGGTGTTATGTATGGGTCAGTCAGAGCTCCAGTAAGCAGGGGTGTCCAGTGGCGGCTTGACCTATACATGGCACTGGTACCTTCCGAGAGTTGGTGGGTTCTGTGTGGCGTGGGTCCTCCGTGCGCCTACCCACGTGTCATGTATTTGTTAGCAACATGTAGACTTTTGTTCAATACAATAGTATAGAACAATTTAATCACATAGTTAAAAAGTGGGGAAAAATATATTTATACTTTACAGTGCATAAGCCTGGTCTATTTATAATTGATATATATATATCTTACCCTCATCCTGGGTTACTAGGATCAGGTACGCGAACGCTCTCTCGGCTGAAACCGATTTAACCCGATCAGGTACCCGAACGATTTTATATTACCCGGATCAGGTTTGCGTAAACACCCTAGCAGTGTCCCGCCGCGGCTTCTCTCACTTTGATTGCATATTTAGTACTTTGAACTTTGAATGAGTGCAATACACTACATTTGCATATGCCTGTGCAAAAGGGTAATGCGAATACAGAGGTGATACGCATAATGTCCAGGGGCGGAGTAATAGAGAGACATATTAACCTGTTTATCGATACCTATATAACGATGAAACAAAAGGTTGGTCTCTACCTGGTATAGTTCTCCTCGAAGTGGCGGTCTTGGTGCGAAGGGGGAATTAGCATCTTGAACTTCAAGCTGGCGATAGAGCGATTGAAGAAGTCGCAGCGGCGTGATTTGCAGCTGACTTGATGCCTCATCAGCGGGTGAGGTCTGTTGATAAAGTTTGTGATAAAAGGACCGAGTTCGTTCTGTGATGAATTGCGGCTCCATTTTCATGAATATGAAGGCGTGCATTGTTTTGACAGTCCTATGTTACCCACATTGTACGGTTAGAGTTTTGGAAGGTGCGTTTTAGTGGCGCCACCCCAAATTGGTTGCATATGTCAGGCCTGAACTGATCACAGAGGAATAAATATGAAACCTTTCACAAGCTGCAATCGAGCGCGCACATAAGAATGGCGAAATGAACAGTTTTCTTGTAGAGAGTCTGGAGCACAGCCTTCTTGATCGTCGGTTCAATCGATTGACCCGCCAAGAAGGCTGCGGTCTGGAGTTTCATCTCCGCCTAGCGGAGGCTTGTTGAACTCCCAAGTTAACTTGCAAGTTCGACGAGCCTCCGCTAGCCAGAAATCAAGCGGACCTTGCGAGTTCGACGAGCCTCCGCTAGCCAGAAATCAAGCGGATCTTGCGAGTTCGACGAGCCTCTGCTAGTCGGAGATCAAGCGGACCTCGGTTTATGTGGGCGTCCTAGTTTAGGTGGCGGTTGAGTATTGTTGCTAGATACGCATCTGTGGTAAACTGAGTAACAATGAGTTTTCAAGTTTTGGGATTGTGTTGAACACTTTTGAGCTTGTTACCCAGCAACGTTATAGAACTCATACAAACGAGAACTTGTCCCGCTGTGTATTTAGCTCTTCTACAGATTAACATTTTATGTACTTGCTAAAGGATATTAACTAGCTACATTTAACTGTTTTATTAACTAAAGTTCCTTGGACGATATCGCTTTATAAGGTAAGTTAATTTGAATCTAAGAACAAGAAATCAGACAATCGTGCACATGCATGTTTTATCTGGGCAGCATAATTTCATTTTTCCTACTAAAACAAAATATTTGAACAATGAAATCAAAACAATACTGCACCCCAATAATAAATGGATTATCTTGTTATGTAAGAGGTGGGCTATAGATTGATAAAGATGTTGAAATGACTGGTAATACGCGATAACACCTGCTCGAGAGTGCTCCAGTCTCCAGTGTATCAGTGGCATCCAATGAAACCAACACAGTTACTCAATAATGATGGATTTTCTTTAGCTCATTGACAACATTTCTTGCAAACTAAAGATGGGTTTATTTCCCGCTCTTTTTGGCAAAGGTTTTACAAATTCAATAATTTCACTTGTATCTCCGAGAACGAAGTAGGGTGGATTCCAAACTTAAGGAACAACAACAATAATACACAACGGTGTAGTAGGCGCACGGAATGCAGACTTTATTCTTAGGCATACTTTTCAACTGTAATGCAAAAATGAAGTGTATCTCACCTGGAGTAAATGTGTGGAAGAGACCTTCCTCACATTTACTTACTCACACATTTACTCCAGGTGCGATACACTTCATTTTCGTATAACAATTGAAAAGTATGCCTAAGAATAAAGTCTGCATTCCGTGCGCCTACTACATTGTTGTGTATTATTGTTCTAATTGTGCGGTTCAGTGCAGTCATTGGCAAACGCCATAAATTTAGAGATAATTATAAAAATTGTAAATGTTCCTATCTTTTGACTTGTGAATCAATATTTTTCCAATTAATATATATTTGATTTCTTAGATTTTGTTGGTTGCAAAATGTAAAGTAAGGAAACATTTTTCGGTTTAACCAATCCAAATTGTATTTAAAATAAATCAACGTTTCAACGACTTTAGCGTCGTCTTTTTCAAGACATACAAACATACAAAAACAAATAAAAAACCACAACAACCAAAAAAACACTTGCATATAAAATCGAAAACACTGCCACAGCGATACATCACTGGGTAGCTCTAGCTAGCTCTTTGAATTTGCTTCTGGTCATGGGACCCCCCTAAGACACTGCTGCAACTCTTTGTCTCTGAGAATGGTCAGCAATAGGCTGATTGTTGGCTGGAAACACCTGCTGGACTTTTAGGTTAGCCACAATCGGTTTTCAAGCTGAAGGTTTGAGCGTCATCTCGCTTGTTCAGGTTATGAGGCCGCTTCTCAATCTCAATTGCTTCTCGGATTAACCTCGCTCGAAGATTGTCCACTGAAGCAAGAAGCCTTACCCCGGCAAAGTTAATGTTATGTCCTTCCTTTATTGTATGTTGTGCTAGAGATGACGTTGACTGGCCTTGGTCCACAGCAAGTCGGTGTCCTTGAACTCGCTGCGATAATTTTCTACTTGTTTGACCAATGTAACTGTGATGACAACCATTACAGGGTATCTCATATACTCCTTTGTTTTCTAAAGGAATCACATCCTTACAAGTTCCCACCATTTCGCCAATTTTCTTCTCGGTATTAAAGATCGTTAGTATGTTTTCTCGGCGAAGCCATTGACTGATCAAGTCTGTCGTCCCTTTGATGTATGGCAAATAGGCAGTATACTTGGGTGGTTCTACTGGTTCTACTTGTGACGTCGAGGTGGAAAAAGGCTGTCGATGCCATGCCTTAGTTATTAAACTATTCGTAAACCCGTTAGATAAAAGGGCATGATGTAATATTTTATATTCTGCATCAATATTATACACATCTGCAATTGTGTGTTATCTATTGGCAAGTGTGTAAGCAACAGACCGGATTTGACTCGGGTAAGGCTTCTTGCTTCAGTGGACAATCTTCGAGCGAGGTTAATCCGAGAAGCAATTGAGATTGAGAAGCTGCCTCATAACCTGAACAAGCGAGATTACGCTCAAAGACTACATTCAGCTTGGAAACCGATTGTGGCTAAGGGCTGGTCCACACATATTTTGTAAGCATAAGATTTAAGGTTTAACGCGTAGTCGTAAAGTTGGATCATAGGAAACACGTACTGGCGTTCACACAAAGTTTTAGTTTTAAGAGATTGTTTTCATTGTTGTTCTTGGCAACAACGTCTTAAAACCTTAAATCTTATGCTTAAAAAATCTGTGTGGACCAGCCTTAACCTAAAAGTCCAGCAGGTGTTTCCAGCCAACAATCAGCCTGTTGCTGACCATTCTCAAAACCAAAGAGTTGCAGCAGTGTCTCAGGGGGGTCCCATGACCAGAAGCAAATTCAAAGAGCTTGCTAGAGCTACCCAGTGATGTATCGCTGTGGCAGTGTTTTCGATTTTATATGCAAGTGTTTTTTGGTTGTTGTGGTTTTTTTATTTGTTTTTGTATGTTTGTATGTCTTGAAAAAGACGACGCTAAAGTCGTTGAAACGTTGATTTATTTTAAATACAATTTGGATTGGTTAAACCGAAAAATGTTTCCTTACTTTATATATATATATATATATCGCTACTCTTTATTCCAACATCATTTAGTTGGGTAAAGGGGTATATAAACATTATGTTCTGTCTAAAAAAAAAATTAGGAAAAATGTAACAAAAATCTACCGTATTTATGGAGATCCTATATAAACCTTAGTATCTCTTATCTCGTCTCCTGCTGATGCTAGCGGCGTGGGACTATAGGACTATACTAAGCTGTAAGACCTACGTCACGACCCCCCCCCCCCCTCCCAAAAATCTACCGTATTTATGGAGATCCTATATAAACCTTAGTATCTCTTATCTCGTCTCCTGCTGATGCTAGCGGCGTGGGACTATAGGACTATACTAAGCTGTAAGACCTACGTCACGACCCCCCCCCCTCCCAAAAAAAGGCCGCGTTCAAGTGAATATTATTTACTTGATAATAATGTATAGGCGCCTACAGCTAATTCCTGGAGTGGATATTATGCGGGTTCTAGTTTTCGCTAAAATGTTAACAATAAATAAATATACTTAATTGAAATTGTATAGAGCTATGGTTTTGATTCCACATATTTATTTTAGGTATGAAAGATACACCATCTTTGTATAACAGTTCAAAAGTATGCCTAAGAATAATGTAGCAAGTAAAATTGAGTTCGTGTGCTTAGTTTGGAGGTTATTATGAGAATTATAAATGTGTATATTATATCGTTCAATTGAGTCTATATTTTTAGCTAACACATCTAGTTAAGCTAAGAATAAGTGTGAGGAAACGAAACTTTTGATGGTTATTAATTATTACTACTATAAGAATATTCAATTTTTCATCATTATTCTGAGTGGGCTTTCAAGCCAGCCTAGTTTGAAATGTCCCCTGACAACGCTTGCCAACAGACATGTTTCACTACAATATCACTACAGCATCACAAACATCACTTCTCTCTTACATGATCTTCGACTCGCCACCTTGCTAGATACATCGAAATTCTAAAAGGATGTCCCTCGACTTTGGAACGTCACAAACAAGTAAGTACGCTACATTGAGAAAAACCAAAACCACCATAAATTGAAACGTTCTTTTTAGAATCATTATAAACTACTGATTTAGTGTGTTGTGTCGTATATTTGTCACTGCAATGTTTAATAAAAAGCAAAGTTCGTTTTTGCAATTACCGATCTTTCGAATTTTCTAACCACAAAACCACTCAAGATATCAAGATAAGGCTTTGCAGTTATTTAAAGTAATATACTATCATAATAAAAATATAATTTTAATTTATTTATAATTGTTAATTAACATGTAATTCATTCATGAGCATATTAACTAAATACCAATATCCTGTAATAAGTGGGCGAATAGAAATTGCTCACAAATGACCTAAATATATATAAAATAAGAGCATTAGAAAAATGTTTCAGAAATTAAATAAACACCGGGATTTGAAGGAAATACTTCTCTAAATTCTAATTCTACTTCTGAGATGCAGAGTTGCCTCCTCGTCAACTCACGGCGCACGATATTAACTATTTCCTTGAGTTCCTTTGACTTCATGAAACATGTTCCTAATCCTGAAATTTAAATATATATATTTAGGTCATTTGTGAGCAATTTCTTTGCGCCCACTAATTACAGGATTTTGGTATTTAGTAAATATGCTAATTCAATTGTTACATGTTAATTAACAATTATAAGTAAATTAACATTATATTTTCATTGGCAGTATATCACATTGAATTAACTGTAAAGCCTTATTTTGATATCTTGACTGATATTGTGGTTAGAAACTTGGAACGATCGGGAATTGCAAAACCATAGTATTTTTGGTATATAAAGCACTGCAGTGACAAACTTACGCCATAAAACACTATAGCAGTAGTTTATAATGATTCTCAAAAGAACATTTCAATTTATGGTGGTTCTGGTGTTCCTCTGTGTGTCGTACTTATTTGTCTGTGATGTTCCTGAGTCGAGGGACACACCTTTTTGAATCCGATATAAACTCGTTCCACAGTAACCTTGCGGATGCTGACATCATAGATGAGTGACTCGTGACCAATCAGAGATTAGGGCTCGCTGGTTGGCTATGCGAATCACTCGTCTATGACGTCGGTTGTTACGATATTGTCGCGTGCAACAGTGAAGGATGTCTGATGACGTCACAGCTTGACGGGCCAACACGTAGACCTCGTTTCAAATAAGCCGGGCGCTCACTTATCACCACCTCTCGTATCCGTTTCATTTCATCTCCTGACAAATTGGCTCTTGTCACTAACTACCCCCCTCGACCCCGCCCCCCCCCCCCCCGCCCCCTGAACGTGACCCGCTTCTCGTCGGGGGGGATTTTTTCTACAAACAATAAGATGGATGACCACAGCCGGTGTCAAATATTTGTTTTCTTTGTTAATGTTTTTTTTTTAATTAGTGTAACTGATATAGGTTGGGCTTCTTGCCGCTTCCAAGATTTAGAGATCTCTCCCCATCTCTGACCAGGATTATGTTGCCGATCTAGAACGGATCGAGCTACACGTTTGGTGTGACTGTCTCTAAAGTTGTACATAAATGCATTTTATCAACCCTGGAACGCTTGCAACAGCTGGTGTGTGTTTTGTAATTTCCAATTCATTATTTGGGATTTGTGTTTAAATCGTGTTTAAAATTTTTTGTAAAAACATTATTCTTTATTTGTAATGTATTCTTAATTGTCTTTGTGTAAAAATAACAATTTAAAGTTTGTTTTATGTGGTATTTCATAAACGTATTTCATAAACCTGCTGTAACATGTAATTTTGAATGTTGTATTCTTAATGTCTGTACAAATAGTACCGAATTCAAATATACTACTTATTACTTAATTCGAATTAAATATTAGCATTTTTAAAATAAAATAAAATCAAATCAAATTTAGAGTCTACCCACTCAGTAACAAGGCTGATTTTCAGTGGGGGACTTTAATCTAAAGCAATGTCAACCCTGTAGGCTCAGAACATCATTAAACAGTGAGCGATAACCAATCAAAATCGATATTTCAAATATGAAATATGTGAATTCGTGATTGGACAATGCGAACACCTGCGGACAAATGCCAGAATCAACCAGGCCGATTCAGAACAACTTTGAATTTATTGAGTGCTTCGTTGCTAGGACGGCTCCAAAGTCACCTTGTACTTATTCCTACTTAGTAATGGAATTGAATCCATAAAAAAAAACTTCTACCTGCAGTGCGATTCTGAATGGCCGTGATCACTTTAACGCAGCTTTCTTGTCGTTACGGTAGGCGGAAACGTAACGACGCGATTCCCGATCTATTCGTAACGACAGGCGTCGATACAGCTGTCGATAAACTTTTCATGGCCCTAACCCCTGCCCACAGCCCCTGCCGTTAGCAATGCGTTAAACAAACATGGCCGACTTTCGAATGTCCACTTCAGTTATGTTACTTGATTTATTAAAAGATTTCGGTAAGTAAACGATACAACTGTTACATATTTGCATTTCTAAATTAATTTCAATATGAAGAAACATCATCAATTGCATGGCGAGATGGAAACCGTATGTAAAGGGGCAACATAACCTTACTTGTGAAACTTTGACTTCAAACTGGCTGCGCGCATTCATTCATTGTCTAGGCTAGCCCTAGGCCTAGGCCTAGAGATCGCACTATTACGAACTTAACGTGATGGCAAATGTCGCACAACTCTTCGGGGTGCTTAAATAGTAAGATAATGAAGACGACTAGGGCAAGCAGTATTTGTGACTGCATAGAAGGAATTTAATAAGTACTTCTAATCCCTTTGAGATAGCTGAGAGTAGATTTGTTTAGAATTGTGTTGGTTTTTGACAGCTATGATTTGAAATTGATTGCATTTGTTCACGCGTTTTCATTGGTTAACTTTCTATAATATGCACAGCCGTCTCGAAAACATAAACAAACTAATAGATAACAGGCGCTGCTCTGCTGCAACGGCTACCTCTCTTCGATACGTTTACCGCACGTTACGAAATTGTTGTTCGGAATCGCGCGTTAACTTACCGCGTGATAAGTCTACCGACGAGTGTCGTTCGCGTTAAACTTAACGTCGCCCATTCAGAATCGCAGTGCTGAAGCAGGATTGTTCACACGTCCTGTTTCATAAAAGTATACATTATTGGCCGAAAAGTCATACAAACCTTAAACATTCTTCACCGTCTGGGCCCCATGAAGAGTTGTAATGATGAGGCTTTACAATGTTCAAAAATAGAAACATTAACACGTATAGTTGTCCCAAGACTACCTTAATCATGCTTTCGTCACAGGCGACTGGTTCGTAGCCAATCAGCGATCGGTATTGGCGCAGGTGTGTTCACTGGTTAGCTGGGACTGGCCCGGATGTGACGAAAGCAGGTGTGAAGTAATCTTGGGTCCACTATACATTCAACAGCTGTTGGTACATGAATTGTTTAGTATTCCGGTACAAAACAACCATTTGTACCGTCGCGAGAAAAAGTTCTTAAACTTAAAGTGTGAATCTGTGTGAATGTGTGTATGTGAATCATTCTTCAGTAAATACTGATTACTAAATGCCAGATAATAAACAGTTACTCCATGCCATGCGATCATGAACACAATATTGTACGCTCCACTTCTGTCGCGCCCACTTGACCGAGAACCTCCGCTCATCTTAGTATTCCGCTCACCCGCTAGGTGGCTCTGTAAGTAGATCTGCGCCATCTGTCTTACTCGTCGAGTACCACCGATACGTCGAAGGGGATAAATTACATGATAATGTGGTCGGAGCTCTATTAGGTTAAAAGAATGCCATCTTCTCCTTCTCTTTATCTCTCTCTCTCTCTTTTTATCTGTCTGTATATCGCGCACTCGATCGGCGTGCGGCCAATCAGATGACTGTGGTGGCAGCGAGAGGGACACTTTGCATCGCCGTTGAATTCCAGTGTTATCAAAGCAAGGGTGCCATAGCCACATTCTACTACAACAATGGGAACAAAGGGATTCAACTAACGACGTGCCAAGGAATGAGCTTTCACCCTCTACAATGGCAAGAATAAGAAAGTATTTAAATGTACTTACAAAGTACAAACTATACATTAATAATATCAATAATTAATAACAAAAACAAAATTATCAAATTTATCTGTTGTGCTTTCCACTTTTTAAAATGCAATCAATATTGAAATTGTGCGCGTTTGGCAGCCTTCGTGAAAAGGATTATTTAAGCAAATAGTGATAAATTGATGATATTATAAGATAGTTATAATATAAATTCTCTGTTATTTTAACAAGATCCTCATTTCCACTAATAATAATCTACAAATGAATGAGATTTGAAACTTTCGATTTTGAATGAAATTAAACATATTTATTTCTTTGTTGTCGTTATATTAGATCGCTCCCTGGTTCACAAATCACAATATGAATTTGCTGTCCTCTTATTTGCGTTGAGCGTAAACGTTCTTCGTGCTATTGTGTTTTTTTTTCTCCTTGCCTATAGGCTATGTTAAACAAACTCGTGACGTCACCAGTAACCGTGATGTTCCCGTGCTCACAACTTCTTGTTCTCTGGTAAAGCGCAGGGCTAATCCATTAGTAGAATTAATTTATCTTCGTTGCTATAGTAAGTGTTGCTAAAAATAATTATAGTCTACGTATCTTGTGTACTAAATAAATTAACTACAGTTACTACACTAAGGTCCAGTCTTACAATGTCCCAATAACTACTTATTCTTCAAATAGCTTGTTTTCTCCATGGCAACCACCAATCAAAACCCTTGAAATCCTCCAAATAGCTTAATTGCTACAAATAACTTTCTTATTAGGAGATTGTAAGACCGGCCCTAAAGGTTATGATTTGTTGAATATTTGTATTGTTTAAACTACAGTAGAACAGACAATGACGCTGCTTCAGCTCTTTCTCTTCAGACAATAATGGCAGATATATAAGTCGTCATCATTAATATATTCGTCTTATAGTTTCTCCAGGCCCAACGTAACTTAGTCTCATGTTGACAAAATGGCCGAATGTTATAACACCAACTTAATTTTCTACTTCACTAGTTCCTAAAATCTTCTTGAAGCAGATCAATTGATGTTTCGATTGTGTATTGGAATTCTGGAATACCCAAAAACAGTGGGCATGACAAATGAAGCTAGTGCTTTTAGGACTGTGTGAAAGAATCCCAGGAATCTGTTAATTTCCGTAGAAACAGGGTGCATGAAACGGAATGTTAGATGGGGATTGAAGACAGCATGCGAATTGTTAGGGTGGAGGAACTACATCTACATCAATTTTCTAAAATAGTCGTGGCAATACTGACATGGAACTTTGACATAAAAACTTTGACTTTTGAAAGTACCAAACATATATTGGTCTCAAATTTTCAACGGCCGGTATTGTCAATATTGCTACTTAAGTCCGCTTCAGGTTTTGCAAGAAATACGTGCTGGTCATAAACAATTATTCTTTGCGGGTAAAGAAGACACTTTGGTCTTGGGGATGAAGTTTGCAGTACATTATTTTGTTTATGATTGTTTTAATCATTGATTTTCAACATCTATAGTAGGCTATAGATGCTAAACACATTTGATTTTAATCTGGTACAAATGCGCTGTCCGTACCGTTAGATTAAAACAATCGTAAACAATGTACAGTTATAGATAATGCCCTTGAAATTCTTCATCCCAAACTAAACCTTTTATACCGCAAAAAACAATTTTTATGACCAGCATGCATTTCTTGCAAAACGTTGCAAAACGTGAAACGGATTCAAGTAGCAATACTGACAGTACCGGCTGTTGAAAACTTTCAGAAGTCAATGTTACACGTTTGCATGACATCAATATTGTAGAAAACTGAAAACGGTGGACATCTTATTGTTACTGAAACGATGCGAATTTATTTACTCCTATAACCGCTCCGATTCCACATCTCATAGTATTCACATTTTCGTATTATGTAGGTAATAATGTAGTGTGTAACGTTGTAGTTCAGTTACTTTATTCCTACTTCAAATAGAAAACGAGATTCGATTGCAGATTTCGGATGGTATTTATGCATTATGGTATCAAACCCTTATATAGAAAGCAAGTATAGGACGATACTTCATACTAGCGGACATGAAAAAATAATGTAATAATGTAAGTATTGGTGCACTTAAAACATAATTCATAGTATTATTGAAAGGAATGTTCTGATACAGAGTGAAGATATAGACAAAAATAAGATATGAAAGTCAAAATATGTATTATTTACTGAGCGTAAACCGGCCCCTCCTTGTCATAATCATAACTTCACGAAGGCGTTCTCGTATCACCTGTTGTTCCAGTCAGATTTACTTATCCATACAAATCCACACGTATATTAACTTATCATTTAATTATCTAAATGATTTCCCTTTTCAAATCATCCAAAATGTTTTTTTCTTCCCCTTTTAATTTTATGCTGCGCTTTGTTGATGAATCACGAAACAGTTAATAAGTTTAAAAGTATTGAGCTAAAGGGTCAGATTTAACTGAATTCTTTTCTATGTTATTCAACCGTGCAACAGCTTCCTTCCTCTTCAACAGCTCTCTCTCTTCACATCTATTTTCCGTATTTTCAGATGTACACAACATAACATAACACAAGCAGGTCGCAATCTGACGGCCACACCGCAGCCAGGCCTGTATTGTATTTATTGTATTAAAATACAATACCAGCCTGGCTGCTGTGTCTCAACGCGCGTGTCCGTATAACACAAGCAGGTCGCAATCTGACGCCAACACCGCAGTCAGGCCGGTATTGTATTTATTGTATTTAAATACAATACCAGCCTAGCTGCGGTGTCTCAACGCGCGTGTCCGTATAACACAAGCAGGTCGCAATCTGACGGCCACACCGCAGTCAGGCCGGTATTGTATTTATTGTATTTAATACAATACCGGCCTGGCTGCAATGTCTCAACGCGCGTGTCCGTATAACACAAGCAGGTCGCAATCTGACGCCAACACCGCAGCCAGGCCGGTATTGTATTTATTGTATTTAAATACAATACCGGCCTGGCTGCTGTGTCTCAACGCGCGTGTCCGTATAACACAAGCAGGTCGCAATCTGACGCCAACACCGCAGCCAGGCCGGTATTGTATTTATTGTATTTAAATACAATACCAGCCCGGCTGCTGTGTCTCAACGCGCGTGTCCGTATAACACAAGCCGGTCGCAATCTGACGCCAACACCGCAGCCAGGCCGGTATTGTATTTATTGTATTTAAATACAATACCGGCCTGGCTGCGGTGTCTCAACGCGCGTGTCCGTATAACTCAAGCAGGTCGCAATCTGACGCCAACACCGCAGCCAGGCCGGTATTGTATTTATTGTATTTAATACAATACCAGCCTGGCTGCGGTGTCTAGACGCGCGTGTCCGTATAACACAAGCAGGTCGCAATCTGACGCCAACACCGCAGTCAGGCCGGTATTGTATTATTGTATTTAATACAATACCAGCCTAGCTGCGCTGTCTCAACGCGCGTGTCCGTATAACACAAGCAGGTCGCAATCTGACGCCAACACCGCAGCCAGGCCGGTATTGTATTTATTGTATTTAAATACAATACCAGCCCGGCTGCGCTGTCTCAACGCGCGTGTCCGTATAACTCAAGCAGGTCGCAATCTGACGCCAACACCGCAGCCAGGCCGGTATTGTATTTATTGTATTTAATACAATACCAGCCTGGCTGCTGTGTCTCAACGCGCGTGTCCGTATAACACAAGCAGGTCGCAATCTGACGCCAACACCGCAGCCAGGCCGGTATTGTATTTATTGTATTAAAATACAATACCAGCCAGGCTGCGGTGTCTCAACGCGCGTGTCCGTATAACAAAAGCAGGTCGCAATCTGACGCCAACACCGCAGCCAGGCCGGTATTGTATTTATTGTATTTAATACAATACCGGCCTGGCTGCTGTGTCTCAACGCGCGTGTCCGTATAACACAAGCAGGTCGCAATCTGACGCAACACTGCAGCCAGGCCGGTATTGTATTTATTGTATTTAATACAATACCAGCCAGGCTGCGGTGTCTCAACGCGCGTGTCCGTATAACACAAGCAGGTCGCAATCTGACGCAACACCGCAGTCAGGCCATTGTTTAATCTTCTCCGTATTTGAAATGCATAACGTTCCACCCCTCGGCGGCCACACAAATCATCGGCGCACGTCGCGCCATTGATTCATGTGACTCCGAGCGCACCTAGACACAAATTAATTTTTTATTTCTTTTGCGGGATATCCCGAGACAATGGAAATGGGAAATGTGATGTATTTGCGTCCGCGGAAAATACGCCGCTTTTCCCCACGAGTTTGCCCGGAGGTTGAGTGAATGGGAAACAGATTCGGTTGGAGGATATAGTTCGTTCGTGGGGGGTTTATTTACAGGCAGTGGTGGCGAAGACAACAAAAACAACAGCAACGACAACAACAACAACAACAACAACGACGACGACGGTTACGACTACGGTGACAGCATTGACAACAACAAACAACATCCAATTAATTTGATTATTTGGTGGTATAGTCATCCGTTTGGTCATATGCAGTCGGGGGGGGGAGATTTTGTAGGAAAGGAACAAGTAGAAATTTGTTAAGTGGTTAAGGTCCGAATTTACCAAACTTTCTGATCAGCCGATTTACTAATTTACTAATCTCGGATTGGTTATCATGGTTTCAACAAACATTACATACAAAATGCAGGGTGGCTTCTACCGGGTGCCATTTTTGATCTCCGATTAACAGAAAATCGCGAATAAAAGTTTGGTGAAACTGGCCCTAAGGAGAAGAAAAGGTAAATAAGAGGGCTTCATTTCGTTACCTTTACAACCGGCAGAGTCACTCTGGGCCAAATTCTACCCCGGGCCCACCAAAAAAGACCTATGGACGAAATAATCCGCATTAAATGAACATTGAAAGGTCAAAGTATAGTTCCCCCATCCTAGCGTTTCTTATGCTGACCTCACGCCCCTTTCTAACCGCCTGTTTCATGCACCTTGTTTCAAGAAAATCAACAGATTCCTGACGTTCTGTCATACATCCGTAAAATATGTCTTCCATTTAGTAGAGCACAAGCCTAATTTACAGTCATGCTCACCGTGTTTGGGGTTTCAGAATTCCAATACACGGTCGAACATAATCACTACTGAACCTGCGTTTTAAGTAGATGTAAGGAACTATAGATAAAGAGAAAAGTGTGTTACTATTATTGGCTATTACGTCAGCATGGTACGTTTAAGCACAGGTATGAGGTAAGTGTACAGTCTCTCGGGCACCAGGCTCCTCCCCTCCACTGTTAACGATTCTGCCAGTACATTTTTTGATTATTTGATGTTTACGACTTATTCAACCGTCAAGTCCCCCATTTAAACTACCCACAATAAAAATGAGTCACTCTTGGATGAATTGATGGAATTTTTCATTTTCAGGGGAGAGTGAGAGCCTCTACTTCTCTTACAACTTATTTTCCACTACTGGGATTTTAGCCCGCTTTCTTTACCCGCTGGGATTTTAGCTGTTCATTTAACGCTGTTACCTTTTGAAAGCTAACCCCGTAATACAAACATGTACTTGTTATTATCATTTATTAATTTACGATCTCCTAACAAGTGAGAATTCTACTTACATAAGAAACACCATGAACAACATGTATTGATTACAATTTCCAGGGAATTACATGTCTGAAGTCACAGACAACTACTGAAGTCAAGGGTGTCCGCAGGGGGGGTGGGGCAAGGGGGGCACTCCCCCCCCCCCCCCTGGAAACTCACATTGATCCATTTTCTGTTACTTTAAGCGTTCTTCTTCATTTTTCTTTGAATGCCGTATTAACATTCGAAAATTAATTTTTCATAAGTATATATATATTTTTATTAGATATGTGGTGGCTTGACTTTCATAGCTCTGTTGAACCATAAATGTAAAACGCCAAAACGGTAGCGGTCATTCTCGGGACATTTCCAATGCTTAGACGTGAGGGTGGTGGTGAACATCAGCTATTCCACACTTCTTTTCTTTGCCAAACTTATGCTACAGCATTAGGGCACGTCTAGGTAAATACTACACAGGGGTGAACTGAACACATAAGTATATAGATTATTTGAAACATTTCTCATTTATATTCCATGTTTTAAACTGATATGTCGTTTAGTAATCTCAGAGTGATCTTTGTATATTATTCCAGGTCTACCCTGGGCTGGATATACAAAGATATTATCTTTCACGGAAACCAAAAGCTGGACTATTTAAAGCATATAAGTTCTTGTCTTTGACAAACCCTGTACAGTTATTACCTCCCCCTCGTATTTCTCCGAATACATTTTCTTTGTCACACTGGTCACTCAAACAATATGCAAATCCAAACTGCCATTGCTGTTCCAATCAGTGTTGTTAAGTTCTCTGAATGCTAACGTCGAGTGCTTTTGATTGTGTTGTGTTGCGTACTGTTTAGTACCTTAGTAGATGCTTTCAAAAGTTTAGTGTCATTTAACTGCATTAAAACTTAACTTAGTAGTTAATAACCTCAACAAAGTTAGTGAGATTCGGAACATAATTGAAACACTGAAGTCAATCATCAAGGTTTTTAGAGAAATAAGACGAAAACTTGTGCCGAACATACCTATGTTGTGCGAAACTAGATGGACATCTAAGTACAAAAGTATTCGCATTTTTAACGATAATTTTCTTTCAATAATGGATGCATTAATAACACTTTCGATGTGCTTACCAACTAACATGTGCAGCTTCAAACTCGGTTTTTATCATATGTCTTAAAATAATTTAAATATACTCGATCAGCCATGCTCTAGCCAGTAGCAAATATACTGCAAGGTGTAAATATGGACTAACTAGGTTTACAGAAACATGTGCAAACATTAACAAGTATTTTTGATGCGCATAGAACCAACAATGAACAACATTTTAACGAAATATTGAAAAAAAAACGTACGCCATATTCCACAATATAATTTGGGAAAGAAGTATTAGTTTAACATATATCCCCGATCCCGTGATTGGTGTTGTTTCCCAGACTACATTGTACTGTAAAATGTAAAATGTTTAAATATTAGGCTGTATTCCAATTTGTTTTGCCCCCCCCTAGCAAAAACCCTGCGGACGCCCATGTCTGAAGTGTAGTACTTTACACTATGCCATTTCAATTGCTTTATGGATATGTGTTATTACATGGTATGGTTAGTAAAGTCTTAAAACAGAAATTAGTAAATGTGTACGCAAAGTCCTTTCGCTTAGTTTGGTTTAGTGTTTGTTCGTCGCTGTTCAATTGTTTTTGTCAGTCAAGCTTGCCGGTAGCTGTAAATAATGTGGTTCGTTGGTCCAGTGGTTTTGTTCATGCTTCCAATAGAAGGTTCAGCGTTCGGTTCCTGGAACGGGGCTGGTGGTTTATAACATGTAAACGGTCACTTTGGAGCCGTCATAACAAAGAAGCACACAGAAAATTGCATAAATCCCCACTGAAAATCATTTCTTGTAACTGAGTGTGTAGGCAACAAATTAAATGTATTTTCTTATTTATTTAATTCACTTGAAGCGGCGACCTCGCGATCTGAAGCCTCGTAGACTGGTTCGATAGGTTCGTTTGATTTACTTACTTCACCTTTTGTACTTTTTTCACTGTATCCTGCGATAGAACATCGGGGGCAGAACTAACGTGGCAGCGGCAGATCGGTTGAGCAGGAACCTGTTTTATCGAGCCCAGTGTCATCCCTCACTGTGGGGAGAGCGCCGCTCTAGGGGTGCGATGTACCTCCGTACCCACGGTGTTAATGAGAACTAGCGTAGCATCGGTTGAGCAGGAACCTGTCTTATCGAGCCCAGTGTCATCCCTCATTGTGGAGAGAGCGCCGCCCTAGGGGTGGGATGTGGGGTCAGCAAGACGAGGCGGCTTAATGTGTGGAGGTCGTAGCCAGGTTCACGACGGTGTTAATGAGAACTAACGTGGCATCGGTTGAGCAGGAACCTGTCTTATCGAGCCCAGTGTCATCCCTCACTGTGGGGAGAGCGCCGCCCTAGGGGTGCGATGTGGGGTCAGCAAGACGAGGCGAGATATTGCGTGGAGGTCGTAGCCAGGTTCACGACGGTGTTAATGAGAACTAACGTGGCATCGGTTGAACATGAACCTGTCTTATCGAGCCCAGTGTCATCCCTCACTGTGGGGAGAGCGCCGCCCTAGGGGTGCGATGTGGGGTCAGCAAGTGTCTTATAATCGAGTCCATTTAGTGGGGGCGTCCACGGGTTTCAATCTTCTAAAAGATGCAGTTAAGTTTGAAATTAACCATTGACGTGTGTAAACGAAGGATCATGCAGATGATTTGAGTTACGCTATCGCGGCTTTCGTTACTCGCCTTCGCGTCAAGGCATGCAACTCTCCGTGACAAGTAGATAGTTGGAACGAGTAGGGCGTACTGGATTATTGAAGTTAAAATAAAATAAAAGGTAGATTCATCCTGGGAATCTTCTTTTGTGTCTGATCTTTTCGTTCTGACGGTAAGAAAAATATTGTAACCGGTAAATAAAAATGTATGCAGTAAAAGTTTTTCAAGATAATGCACTAGAAAATACTTCAAGTTAGAGACATATACATTAGAAGATAGACATATACGGGCAATGTAGATTATTTAAATCTGGTACCTATTTCTCGTGAAAAGCTGCAGGAGCTTCAAGAAACAGTATTAACGATATGAGTATATGAGGTGTATTTTTTAAGAATTAAACACTTCTTGAACCACCTTCTTCCCCCTTGATCCACCGTGATCCTTCAATCACCATTGTGACCTCACTTGGTCGTTGAATCGTCTGGTTCATCCCAAACCTAGTCTATGAATCCACTGGTCGAGGCTCGTTGAACTCTTCAACCTGCTCAAAGTTCATTAACCAGCCTAGACGCTCAAAGCCTCCATCTTCCACCTTGTGCTGCTTCTGTTAACACGGCACGATACCAGTGGATACAACACACACAGTGGATAAAATCAACCCATCCGAAATCCCGAAATACGTTTGGTCAGGCAGAAGAAAAGGCCTCATGGCCTTCAGGTTCGCCAAACTAAAAATAAAGACTCATTATTATTATTATTATTATTATTATTATTATTATTATTATTATTTTTATTATTATTATTATTATTATTATTATTATTATTATTATTATTATTATTATTATTATTATTATTATTATTATTATTATTATTATTATTATTATTATTGTTAATTTGATTATTATTTTTATTCCATTGTAAAAAATCATACGATTTTCAAGTGGAAGAAGCATTAAGACAAATTAGTGGATTCCCGACCTTTAACGAGCATGTACGAATCAACTCGCAGGCGGAATTATGGTTTTAATTACTTGCTTTCGATAGCATATATACATAATTATACCTAACTGTATCAAATTGATAACATGCATACCTAGCTATACCAAAACAAGTAATTAAAACCGTCATTCCGCATGCGCGTTGACTCGTACACGCTGGAGGTACGTCGAAGAGCGCAGAACGTCGAACGCATTACCAACGAACCAATCAGAATAAAACTGCGTTCGGCAGCAAGAATCTGATTAGTTCGTCGATGTGCGTTTGACGCTCTGCGCTCTTATCGGGAATCCACCATAAAAAGACAGAACCAGAATATTGTAATCTTAAATATAACACATCACACGAACAGAAAAAATGCACGGCTGTGAAAAAAAAAAAAACACTCACCAAATGCGTAAATTTTCGAGAGCTTCCGCTCTCTTCCTCAGACGCGAGGATTTTTGTGCCCTCGGGTTTGATGAAAAGAGCGGATGCTCTCGAAAACTTACTCATTTGGTGGGTGATTTTTTTATTTTGCCATGACCGTGGTTACTGTTCGTGTGGTATCTTATTTAAAAATATTCTCCCGGTCTAAAAGTCCTCGTTTCATCACTTTTAATCTTTGCCTGCTCTTCATTAGTAATTTCATTATAATGCAACTGTGAATCGCGTTTACTGTATTATGTTTGCTAAAAAATTACCGCTCTTAAAGTGAAGCGGGTGTCAATTGTGTGGCATGTTTTGTTTACCTTTTACATTTTGTATATCTTTCCTTTTTTTTCTAATGCATCAGCGTGGTTTTTAAGTATGTGAGTAAGTAAATGATAAGTGTTACCAAATTGGTTTCAATTCAAGTAATTTGATTGTAAACCAGCTGACAATGTTGTTAGTTTGTATGTCTATTATATATTACTTGTTTTGTTTTATTTCTGTAATACATCTGAGCCAATCGTATTGGTTGGTTTGTCTATTTTTTACATTAGTAATTTCATTATGAGGTTTTTTAGTGTTAACCTAGAATAGTTATTATAATGGTTAGACTAATTGTCATTTTTTGTATTTTGTAACTAATCACGGAAGCCATACCATATACCGTGCAAGGTTACTTAGATGGAAGAGCGAGCAACATGCTCGAACCTCGCCGTTTTGTAAAATGTACACTGTTTTACAAATAAAGTCCATTTATTATTATTATTATATATTTTTAATTTATATGTATCAATGATATGTATATTTCAACAGTAAACCGTGTTTTTGTAATGGGATACAAATTCGTGATGTTGGATACAATGTGAAGATCTGACTTGGGAGCTTGACAAGCCTCCGTTAGACGGTGAGGTAGGCCTTGATCATTATAGCTTGCTTGAAGTGAGGGGCATAGCACAAATAGTACCCTTACCATTGAACGGAAGTTCCGGAAGTGCGGACGGACAATCTAAGGTTATCCGGCCTATCCTATCCCCGCTATCCCATTGATATCCAGTTATGACGTAGTTTGTTTGTCCGCACCTACGTACTATCAATAAAAATGTCTGCAACCCTAGGTTTTAATTAGGGTTATCTAAATCTTCAATAACAGCAACACGCACAACAACTAAAACTTTAAAAATTAATAGATAATTATGTTGAATGCATCAATGAACATTGACATTAATTGTTGTACATTGTTGTGATTGAACATTTAGAAAGCCGTGATTAAAACTCAAGTCAATGAAGCTCCTATTTTGTAAGCTCGGTTTGATCACCATAGTATCATCAAACATTACATGCAAAATGCATGGAAGTCCCCTGTCGCCATGTTTCTTTGTAGGTTACTGGCTAATCAGTGTTTAAATATTTGTTAAAACCGACCATGCGGGTCCTAGATCGTTTTGAAAATAGTCTACTGAAGCCTTTGCTGAAGTGGGCATATTTTTGGTAGCAACGCTCACAGCCTACTGTCAAAAGGAAGGGTGCATAAAAAATGCAGCAAAGACGCCTCGGCAGTTGTCATAATATCATCCGTCACTGCCCCTCGCAACGGCCAAGCCCTCCGTCCATCCTCGTTGGAGCACCTCCCCCCAGAGCGAAGCACTTCCCGTGACAGCTGAAAGGCAAACAAATTCGACATGTGAGCAACATGTAGCGCGTTATTTATTTACGACGTAAGCGCGGGAGTCTTGGTCGCTATCCTGGCGGGATAGTTGGCAACTAGGTCGGACGTTGCGGCCGGCCTCGAGGGATCACTGAGCCGGGCTCCGCTGGCCAAGATTACGAGACGCTGATGGTATCGGTGCTTTTGTCCATGCTCGACAGATCGGCGTCTTTCATGAGTTTTTAACATATCCCTATCGCTCTATTTGTCAGAGTGTTGTCAACGACCGTGGTTAGCATTGAATTTGTCACACATTTATGTTCACTTCATTATTATTCAGGGTTCATTAAGTCAGGCCCCCTCCCTTTCCATTCTTGAAATTAAAAAAATAATAATTAAGGCCCCCCCCCCCCCCCCGCCTTTTCTCCCATTGATTTTGCTTTTAACTCGTTTGGTGAGGGATGCAAAATTATAAACAAGGGTGTGAAATGGTGCCTTTTAGGTGGAATCGAACAGTTTAGGCATATTTAACTAAATTCGTAAATTTGACTCTTGGGAGTACAAACGTAGAACATTTCTTAACACCGTGGTTTATTTTTTCATGAAACGTAGTTCACTAGTTCTCATCGATGCTCTTTTGTTTTGTAATTTTTTCTATAAACAATCTGAACATGAGTTCATATTAGAACTCGATGCACTCGATGCATACCTAGAAGTAATACAAACTGTTATTTACATAGACACATGGGCACACGTGAAATTCAGGGATTGACTGTCTGATTTTGAGACTTTGCGACGCCACTTTCCCTTCCGATATAGAAAAAGTATCATACCACATAATTTGTCCACGAGTATGAGGAATCCAACGGTCTATCCCACTTGTATTCACCTCTTGAGCCATTTCTACTCTCTGGCTCGCGGTCCATTAGACGTTTTAAACGTCAAGCATGAAAAATAATTAGACTTTTGTGGAAAGACCTCCGGCGGCGGCTGGGACTTTCAATCCCCCCCCCCCCCTTGTGAGCTTCTGCGTACGCCACTGAACGGACATCCTTGTATTGTAATATATGTATTGTCATAGCGAATATAATGTGTGTATGCTCTACGTAGCGGCGTTCCTCTCACATAAGCTACTGGTGACACGGGGAAATAACTTATAGTTAACTCTTATTTTAGTTGTGTGTGTTATGTTTTAGTAATATTTCAGGTCACTGCAGCATTATGCAAACCGGCTTGGCTCGCACGAGGCTAGAAAATGAAAGAGTTCCCTTTGCCTGGGGGGCGAGTGATTTGTTGAAGTGTACATTGCAAATACGTTTCGTTTAGCTCGTTGTTGAACCAGTTGATTGTAAGCATGTTTTATTTTACAGATACCCTGTAGAACCCCTGAATTATGTCTGTAATAATTGCTTCAAAATAATTTAAAATGTCATAATCATCAAAGAAACCAAAATATGTCATCCCTTAGCTTAGAGAATGTAGAGCTCTTCCTTTTGAATATTTATTTGTTCCAATAAATATGTCCACTTTAAAATGGTCTCATTTAGGTGTGAAAGATGTTCTATATCATCACATTGCAAAAGTTTAATTAATAGCTTAATACATTTTGTAAAACGGAAATATTTATTAGACAAAGAAACATTAACAGGAAAGAACACTAAATTATCTAGGTGATGATATATATTTTTATAGTATACTTTTTCACCATTTTATAACATTTTAAACAGAAGAAAATCGTTCCGCAGATATGAATGATACACAGCCTAAAATGAATTAATACGCGTAGTTTGGTCGGCCCACCTAGTAACAAATAAATAAACATAAAATACAAAAATGAGGAATTTTGACCCTTGAAAGCCACTTGAACAGCTTGAACAACTGAATGCACTGAGTCCTTCGAAATACTAGTGAGTGCCGGGTATCGTTACACCGGCATCATTGTGGGCGCATTCAAAATCAAGCGATCGTAAATGCACTGATGCAGGGTGACCATCATTTCAGGTCAAACTACGAGTATGGATTTATGGTAACTTTAAACCCAATGCTGTTTAACATGCTTCACTACACTTAACATAATCCATGACAGCAACACCTTGCTTCTTTCGGCGTGGCCAGTATAGCAGAAACCATCCAAATGGCTTCTTTCTTTTTATTTCTATGGCTTGCGGTTACATGTGTGGAGGTCAATGTTCCAAATGCTCAAACACTTAGCGAATATTCTGCATGGCAATAACACTTATAAGTGTACAAACTGCTAGCGCGGCTTAATAGTCCGCTGAAATGAAACTCAATAGCTTCAGAGGTGGTTATCATAATCACATTTATTCAAATGTGTCGGAACACGTGGCCAGGTGTATTCTTTAAAACCATGGCAATGTAGTTTTTAAAAGTGTTTACAAATAACGGGACACAATAAAAGTAGTTATGGGGTATCCTAAGTGCAGATCGCAAAGAGTTTGGTTACGTACTCTAGTTTTTGTATAGGAATGTTTTTAAAACAAAAGTACGATTTTATTGTATAGAGCTAATGGAAAAAAATCTGAAAAGCTAAGTGAAATAGTTTATTGTTTCCACTGGTTGTCTTGTCATACTATAAGTTGGCTGTTAAGCTACGTCCCATTAACGTCGAAAATTGCAACACATAACTTTCTCTTTCTTCACCTTAAGCCTTTAACATTATATGTTATCTGATACATTAAGAAACGTTAAAAACATAATAGTAATGATAAGTTTTCAATACACAATACATAAATTAAGAAAATAAGAAAACGTCACGAATTCCTTGAAAAATTGATGGTAACCTCCCGTTGCCAAGTTGACAAACAATGCATAAGATCTTTAGGGAACTATATATAAGCAATACGCTGTAAATACCACTGTAAGAATCCGAAAATAACACGGAGGTTTAAAAGAGTATTTTCAAAGGACTTAAGATAACCTCGCTTAGTTTAACCTCATACTTTATTTCGTCTTCATTCACTTAAAGAATAATATAATTGTAATAATAGAGGTGTGGGGCAACACAAGAACAAGAACAACAATAACTATTCAGTGAATGTATTTATTTATTTATTTATTTACAGAAAAAACGTAATAAAGTAGAAGAAAATGAACACACAACAGTCTACTTTCATCAACACTTTCATATTTCTACAATAAATATTAGGCGCACATTCGTAATATGTAGGCCTACGCATTGATGTCAAAAGTACTAGTTGTCTGTTATTTAGTAAAATAAGTCATCAGAATTTGCAACGTATAATAATTAATCCGACGATGAAGAGTCACAAGATGAAGAAGACGACGAGGATCTATCTTTAATCCACAAATGTACTTCATCAGAACTTGATGAGGAAGATGATGATGATGAAGATGATGAAGACGAAGAAGAAGAAGAAGATGATGATGAAGAAGAAGAAGAAGACGAAGAAGAAGAGGAGGAGCTATCTGCTTCAATTCGCAAATTAACTTTGTCATCAGAGGAGTTGGATGAATCGGAGGAAGAGTCTGAGGAGGAGGAGTCAGAGCTTGAGTCATCTGATGATGAGTCAGAAGAAGAAGAATCTGAGGACGAATCCGACGAACAACTGTCTGCTGAAAGATTCAGATGGACTTCGTCGGAGCTGGAGTCGGAACTTGAGTCGGAGCTGGAGTCAGAGCTTGAGTCAGAGCTTGAGTCAGAGCTTGAGTCAGAGCTTGAGTCGGAGCTGGAGTCGGAGCTTGAGTCAGAGCTTGAGTCAGAGCTTGAGTCAGAGCTTGAGTCGGAGCTTGAGTCGCAGTCTCTCTTGTCACGAGCTTCAACAACGGCCAAGGCTTCAGTGAGTGCGTGAGTTCTATCGAAGGCAACAAAGGCATGTGTGCCCGCGTAGAGCGCGGCCAGGGCGCAGAATACCAGGGTGACCTTCATGGTAGTGTCGTGTACAAGTGTGGTCTAGTTCTACTTGCTGAGCACACCTCACACTGATGGTTTTATACATGACTTGGTTTCGCATTGCTAGCACATTTTGTTTGTGTATTTAACTAAACATGCTTTTTAAGTATTCTTTTCTTCTCTAGAAATAATCCGTGACGAAAAGAACACTCTCATCACCAAACAAATGTGTGTTGATTCTGTTTTAGTTCTCATAATTGTTATCGTGGTATTATTCTTATGCATTAAATAAACAAGGTAAGCACAAAATGACATAATATTGTATTTTAACACATTGCCTTTTTTTAAGTGAGTAAATTCCCCTAAATTTTAAGTAGGCCTATATGCATTGACGCACGGTCGAAAGATATAGATATAGGTATACAGCCTGTATTTGTAGACTATTGAAGTTGCATGTTTATTCCAGGATAGGAAATATATAATTATGTCCCTTGATAATTATTCTAAAGATGTCGAATTGGTTGGGAATAGGTGATTTTCAAAATTGATCTGGGACCCTTAGAGGCCATTTAAAAAACTATCCCTTTGTATAAGTCTCATCACGGACCCCTTCATCTTCAAGAACAACAATACGCAACAATTAAAAATGTTTTCAAGTGTTATGCCCACATTACACAGTTCAATACTTTCGTCAAACTTATTGAATTCAAGGACAAAAAAGCACCACTTTATATAAGCTATATTGTTGCAGTTTTTTACCAAACTGTTTCTGATTTGCTTTTGTGCTCAAATTCAATAAGTTTGACGAAAGTATTGAGTCGTGTAATGTCGGCATTACATCAAGGTTTATTGATGCACATAAGATCATCATCTACTTAACTTGATTTTATGTTTTAACTGTGGTGAATAAAGATTTAGAGGACCGTGATGGTAATCATAAAATATGTCCTAGATAGTTTTTGAAAAGGCCTATTACGGTCTTCTAAATAGTCATTGACAACAAGGCACGATAATTATAAATGCACCTTGACATTACATTTTAAAACTAGTTGTTACGATTTAGAAGACCGTAATTAACTCCGTCTAAGGATCCTAGATCATTCTTCTTCGTTGCTAGGTAATTATACTCAACTGTCTTGAAACTGGTTTGTCGGTGATGCTTTGTGAAATTGTGTCTGTGCATTGAGGGAGGGCGTTTTGTATAAGCAGGATTTATACAGAGTTTTATTTTTAGTTCGCCTTGTGTCTTTAACTGATCTGTTTTGCTTGCGATAATATCTTCCGTAAGAAAGATGGGTAAGATTCGTACCTACTATAGTACTAGGCAAAATACCGCCTTTACGCTTATAGGTATGAAAGAACGCCAGGAATTCATGGATTTTCGTACAAATATATAAGATTCGCGTGTTTCTTACATAAAAATATTTAGGGAAATATGTACCTTATTGTTATTATTAATTTATTGATGCAATACATACAAATTTGGTCAAACCCGGTGTGAACATGTTGTACGGACATATGTCAAGTATTGCTAGTGCTTACCTTACTAAAACAAAAATTAAAGATATTACTTGTCATACTATTTTCTCAAAACCTAACTGAAGATCATAGTTTAAATATATATAGTACGGCCGTGGCCGATTTGTTAAACCCACCCTAGCATTCGCTCTTTGTATGGTGGAAAACCACGAAACCAACATCAGGATTAGAGAATTTCTTGGTCTTCATTCTTCTAATTTAAAAATGATTCGTACTATCCTAGACGTATTCAATAATGTTGACTTTTTAATCTCGATGTACACGTTTGATTGGAGACCAATTAGCTCGACAATTAGTTTAATACTGTAATGGAGCTTTCGTGGAACTATACCATTTGCGGATATAATTAACGGTGTAACAGTTACTTTATTCTGCTTGCATATCTTATTTATTTCATTAGAAAGCTCCTAATTACACATACTTATTTTTCTCGCCATGTTCTTTCATAACTGTGGCAGAGGGGATCGCAACATTAATTAAAATGGTTTATTGTTTCTTCTTGTCGATAATTATTATATCATCCACTGAATTGTAATATGGTTTCGTCTGTTATACTGCACGGTCGTAGTTTAATTTATAATCTTTCTGTTATAGTACCTTTTCAGGCTTGTATATTTGTATTTGTTAGCAGTACATGTGTTTATAAGTATTTATTACGGCTTTCTTTCGACGAATAATATTTTACAACTTGGTCACGTCTATGAAGGTAGTCTGTTTGACAAAGCATTTTGCACCCGGATACGAGGTGTTCAATTGTTTCACTTTTCATATTGCACTTCCTACACATACATCTACTGTGGCTTCTTTCATAATGTATTTTTTGTAATTGTTGGTCTTGATTAATTTATCTTGAATAGCTATCAAAAATCTCTCTCTTTTGTTCAACATGTCACCGGACATTAACCGTTTCCTTGATGCTTTTCCATATTGACTTGTTCTATGTACGTTGTTCGTTGTAATATCTGCTGTGCAAATTGTTGCCTGATATCCTTACCTTCTTTGCTGTGAGAATCTATCTTTTTATGTACTTTTAAATGTGCTTTATATTCATTCAGTTAAGGGCAGTAAGGGATTTATATGCCAAAACTCTGTGAAGTTGAGATTGTGGACATTATGTATCAAAGAATTATATATTTTCTTAATATTAATATTATTATTTAATATTTATTATAATAATTTTATTTCATTATATTATATATAATAATAATAGTAATAATAATAATAATAATAATAATAAAAATAATAATAATAATAATAATAATAATAATAATAATAATAATAATAAAGAACTTCTTAAGGATAGCGTCGATAGGGTAGCATCGAACAAATGGTTAACGTCCGGGGACATTTTCAGCGAAACAGAGGGATTTATGATCGCTATTCAAGATAAAGTAATCAAGACTAACAATTACAAAAAATTCATACTGAAAGACGTCACAGTGGAAGATAAATGTAGAAAATGTAATTTGAACGGCGAAACAATTGAACATATCGTATCTGGGTGCAAAATGCTTTGCCAAACAGATTATCTTCATAGGCATAACCAAGTTGCAAACATTGTACATCAAAAATTAGCCATGAAGTATAAACTTATAAACACAACCACTGCGTATTACAAATACAAGCCTGAAAAGGTATTAGATAGTAAAGACTACAAATTATATTACGACCGGGCAGTTATTACAGACCAAACCATACATCACAATAGACCGGATATTATATTTATTGACAAGAAGAAACAAGAAACGATTTTAATTGATGTTGCCGTCCCTTTATGCCACAATGTAGAGACAACTTGGCGGGAAAAGATAAACAGATATAAGGAATTATCAATTGAAATAAAAAGGTTGTGGAAGCAGAATAATGTAACTGTTATACCGTTAATTATATCAGCAAATGGCATTGTTCCACGTAAACTCCATGACAGTATTAAACTAATTGGTCTCCAACCGAACATATACATCGAGATGCAAAAAGCAATTATTTTGAACACGTGTAGGATAGTGCGAAAATTTTTGAACTAAGAAGAATGAAGACTTCAAGAAGTTCTCCATCCCGATGGTGGTTTTCGTGGTTTCCACCGTACAAAGAGCGAATGCTGGGATGAGTACAAATCGGCCACGACCGTACATAGCATCCACAGTTCGGTTTGGAAAAAATAATGTGGACAATGATATATTAAGTAGTATAGCCAAATGTGGGCATTTGAGAAGCAGAAGAAGAAGAAGAAGAAGAAGAAGAAGAAGAAGAAGAAGAAGAAGAAGAAGAAGAAGAAGAAGAAGAAGAAGAAGAAGAAGAAGAAGAAGAAGAAGAAGAAGAAGAAGATATATTAAGTAGTTCTAAGTAGATTTTAATAAGGTAAACACATGGAAATACTTGACATTTGTGTCCGTACAACATGTTTATGCCGGTTTTGACCGAGTTTGTATGTATTGCAACAATAAAATAATAATAATAATAATAATAATAATAATAATAATAATAATAATAATAATAATAATAATTATAATAATAAGAATAATAATAATAATAATAATAAGAATAATAATAATAATAATAATAATAATAATAATAATAATAATAATAATAATAATAATAATAATAATGATAATGATAATGATGATAATAATAATAATAATGATAATAAGAATAATAATAATAATAATAATAATAATAATAATAATAATAATAATAATAATAATTATAATAATAATAAATTGTTGGATTACAAATTAACTCTCTTCAAACACGTACACATGTACCACGAACATAAGTTTCAAGTACGTGCTTGTGTTTACCTTATTTAACCTTAACCTTGTCATAGTTTGAATACATAATTTTTGTTTGTTCAACTGTTTTTTGTTGTTTATATAAACACACGGCATTCGCTGGTAGACGGTGTAAGAGTACGTGTTTTTTTTTTGTAGAGTCTAGTATAGTAGTAGGTCAAATCACATTATTTCTATAACAATAATAAGTTTGAATAAAACATTTATTTTCTCAGTGGTTAAATACTATCGGTAGTAAAGATAAACCCATACCTCACCGATAGTGTAACATTCGTGACTCAATTCGGGAGGTCGCCAGTTCAAATCAGGCAACCGGCAATCTAACTTGAAGGGTTTTACCAGTTTTCTCGAGTCAAAAGGCGATTGCTGTAATTGAGTCTTATCCCTATAACAAACAACCCATTCTCCTCACACCGAATACGTAGTAGTAAGTCACAAGGGTGGCAAGATGACATAGTTTCCTAAGAACGTTATTATTTCGAAGAACAGCTCCAGCTAGCTAGTCTGAGCTATTTAAAAAAATGAAGAATAGCTATAACTGGTTATCACACGGGATGATGAAAACTATGTAATCCAAACACAATTAACATACCTTCTTAGTCACATCAGGTACAGCTGGTGTCCACCCTCTAACAGGTATTCCTACGAAAAATTATGATTATTTCAAGCGAACATACGTGTAATGTGAATGAGCCGCTGTTCTCTAATATAGCAGCACCACATTAGGGCATATTCCGGGGACGCGAGGGTTTAGTATAGTCAGGCGACCGGTGGGGTTGCCACACTCGCACGAGGGAGATCTGATCTTTTCTTAATAATTAATTATATTGTGTAGGAAACCTGCATGTGTATTTGTGTGTAATGTGTATTTCTAGGAGAATTTAGGTTTTGAATGAAGCGGCGTGCATCTAGCAATATCAACAGTGCCGGTGGAATCAAAATTACGAAAAAATTATGTAACTTTTAGAAGTCCTGGTTTCAATTTCAAAGCTTAACTTGACTAAAACAGTATCAACACGTGTTTCTTTGTTAATAAGACTATTCTATAATCATGTTCACTCTTAAAGAAAATATGTTTAAGCATTTTTATTTAAGTACACAAACAAACATGTGCCAGCAACGCGTAAACAAAGTAATGTATAAAACGTCTCAATGCTGAGGCGAAAACCATCAGTGTGAGCTGTGCTCAGCAAGTAGAACTACTTGACTTGAGCAGAGGACCATACTTGTACACAGACACCACCATGAAGGTCACCCTGGTATTCTGCGCCCTGGCCGCGCTCTACGCGGGTGTGACGCTACTCGACTACTCCCCTGTGCGATTACTCTAGAGTAATAGTATTGCGATACAAGAGGACTGGGAGTAAACATGTATCGCAATAACAGTACTCACAGAGTAAAGATATATTAAAATGATATTACTCTACGTGTAATATCAATACTCAACTAAAATACAAGCGAATGCATAAGGGAGTAATAATATTGACTGCAAAATGTCAATGCTAAAGGAAGTAATAGGATGTAACACGTGAAATAATATTACTCTACCTATATGCTTTCTAAAAAAACCTCCGAAGCTGAAGGGAATAATAATATTGAATAAGGAACACAAAATACTATTACTCTACCTGCTTACAAGATAAATGACATACCGTGTCATTGCAACAAGGTTTATCGCGATAATGTAGGAATAAACACCTACTACATGAGACCCTCCATGCTGAAGGGAGAAATAGCAATGAATTGTATACGTGAAATACTATTACTCTACCTGCTAGCAAGGAGAATGACATACCGTGTCATTGCAACAAGGTTTATCCCGATGATGTGGGAATTGATACTTTCTACATGAGACACTCCATGCTGAAGGGAGAAATAATATTGAATGAGGGACACGATATAATATTACTTTACCTGCTAACACGGTTAATTACATACCGTGAATTGCAACAAGGTTCATCGCGAAAATGTAGGAATAGATATTTCTACATGAAACCCTCCATGCTGAAGGGAGTAATGGTATTGAATTCTCCACGTAAAATACTATTACTCTACCTTCTATCAAGGCAAATGACATAACCTGTCATTGCAACAAGGTTTATAGCGTTAATGTAGGAATAGATTCTTCCCACATAAGACCCTCCATGATGTAGGGAGTAATAATATTGAATGAGGGACACGAAATACTATTACTCTACTTGCAAACAAATTAAATGACATACAGTGTCAGTGCAACAAGGATTATCGCGATAATGTAGGAATAAATACTTTCTACATGAGACCCTCCATGCTGAAGGGAGTAATAATATTGAATGAGGGACACGAAATACTATTACTTTACCTGCTAACAAGGTAAATTTAATACCGTGAATTGCAACAAGGTTTATCGCAAAAATGTAGGCATAGATATTTCTACATGAAACCCTCCATGCTGAAGGGAGTAATAATATTGAATGAGGGACACGAAATACTATTAATCTACCTGCTGTCGAAAGTATCTATTTCTACATTGTAGCGATTGACCTTGTTGTAATGAGAGAGTATGTCATTTCCCTTGTTACCAGATAGAGTAATAGTATTTCGTGTCCCTCATTCAATATTATTACTCCTTTCAGCATGGAAGGTCTCATGTAGAAAGTATGTATTCCTACATATTAGCGATAATCTTTGTTGCAATGACACTGTATATCATTTAACTTGCTAGCAGGTAGAGTAATAGTATTTCGTGTCCCTAATATAATATTATTACTCCCTTCAGCATGGAGGGTCTTATGTAGAAAGTATAAACTCCAACATTTTAGCGATAATCCTTGTTGCAATGACAGGTTATCTCATTTACCTTGCTAGCAGGTAACGTAATAGTATTTCTTGTCCCTCATTCAATATTATTACTCCCTTCAGCATGGAGGGTCTCATATAGAAAGTGTTTATTCCTACATTCTAGCGATAATCCTTGTTGCAGTTCACGGTATGTAATTCACCTTGTTAGCAGGTAGAGTAATAGTATTTTACGTTGAGAATTCAATATCATTACTCCCTTTAGCATCTTTTTTACTTTGTAGAAAGTGTCTATTTCTACATTTTCGCGATGAACCTTGGTTCAATTACACGGTATTTCGTTTACCTTGCTAGCAGGTAGAGTAATAGTATTGCACTTGTTTAATTCAATATTTTTACTCCCCTTTAGTTGAGTAAGAATATTTTAATCATGTGCAGGTAATACTTATACTCCCTCACGTCTCTGTTGGTATTTTCTTGTGTTTTAGGGTGAGTTTTGATATTTCAGATAGAGTACTCTTATTTCGATATATTTTTCTGGGTGAGTAATCATGTTTTAATACATTACTTCTGCGAGTACTCTTGTATCGTAGTAATAGTGTATCGTTACACCGGCATTATACGAACAGGTCCTATGACTAAATGAGTTAAAGGTAACAATTATAGGGTGAAACGTGTGTTTGACGGCAAGAGGTTCTCGACTTGTAGCTGCAGGTTATAGGTTCACTACCCACTAAGAGCAAGTTAGATGACAATAGGGAATGCATTCGTAATGCTCAATATTAGTCTGTCATATGTTCTCAACAACAACAAAAAATAGAGAAGGTATAGTGTCAGAGTTTTTGTCGGAGAACGTCTCACATCACAGGCCGTTTCAACGGGGAACAAAATGTATTAATTTGTGTTTCAAATTATTAATGAAACATTATTTCGAAATTTATTAATAATATTCCCGCGGTTTTTGTAGAACAGTTTTTGGTCACCCAACTCTGACTAAAATCCACGGTTTTCCCACTATAGGCACCGTGCGTTAGTACATACAGCGCGTGCAGTGGCACAACTTTGCAGCTCGGGGTGGAAAGAAACAAAACAAGATCACGCCTCGGCCTACCAGCTGTCAATAAATGGCGTTTACATGTAATTGAGATTGTTTCTTCCAATAATTGTTGCGTAATTGTATGATACATTATTAGTTATGGCTGAAGGGGCAGCAAGAAGTGGCAACAAGGGTTGTTGTATTGTTGGCTGCACAAATCGGTACCAAAATACATCGATAGGCGCTCACTTTTACAAGTTTACGAGCCTAGCCTAGGCCTACCCATATGCTAGCAACGCTAGGCCTATGCTGGGCCCGGTCTGCCCACAGAATGCAACAATGATTTTTCTTTCAGTGAACCTAACTTTCAATTGCGTACTTAAAAGAGTCCTACTAGGTATAAACCACAACACATAAAATAAAATATACAGTACTTACTTCAATTTTAACATCATAGGGCGTCAAACTCACTGTGGTCTGCCTGACCACTTTTGACGTTATAAAATTAACCACACCATCTCGAGTTTCCGTTAAATCAAAAACATGGTCAAATTTAAAGAATCCTTGCCATTCAATAAAAGATTGCTTTGCCTCGTAGCCTGGATTTATTTTATTAAATCGGTATTTAATGACGATACACTTCGTACCTCCCGCGTGGTTTTCCATTGCGACGGTGCAATGTTTTCATAGCCGAGGTGCGCCAGTCTGACACATGAGCGCTTCAATCGATCTCACTAGCGCGCTCAGTGGCCAAACACGGTGCCTATAACAACGTATGAAATCTACAACTATATTTTAGAATGCAATTCTTTCCTAGAAACAAACAAAAAACTATTTTTGAATTCAGAACCGGGTCCCTTATATTTTACTAGAGTAGGAAAATAAAAACGATGAGCAGAAGATGTTTCCTCTAGATAAACATTATTGTTGTTTTGCGTTAAAAACATGTTTATTAGAAACTTTAATTTAATTAATAAAACCTTTTGATTTGCGTCTAGGAATATTTAACACAACACATAATTACATTTTGTTTGGTTAATACACTCTTCGCCACAAAATGTTTATCCCTCCCAATCCGTGAGAGATGTGATGAGATCGTCATACGTCATGCTTAGTGGATCGTCCCACGCAGGCGACAACCGATACCGAGCTTAACATTTAACAAACTCGAAATATTATTATTTTAACTCTTGTGTAACCCAAACCTCGTTTATGAGTGACAGCCGAAAACATTTGTTGACCAAATGAATTCCGTTTCGAATTCCACGCGTTCGTTTGTTGCGTTAGTGACAGAGCCATGACGAGCCTCGGATTTAGCTGCCAATACTCGACGGCCCGCATCAAAAGTCGGTTAGCAGACACGTTGCAATTATTACTTTTGTTAATTCTTTGCTGATCCGTGCGGCGGTTTAGCAAAAATGCACCGGGACTCGTAAATAATCCGATGCAGAACTTGTCTGATAATTTCACGCATTTCATCAATCAACATAGGATAAAATGTTGACATTTTGATTCATTTAAATTACGCTGGATTATCGCCGCTAAGCGGTGGGACTAAAAATAATATGGAAAACCTTTTAGCTGCTCTACTGGGCGCATCGCCAGCCGGGAATTTATTGTATATCGTTTTGTATTTTGTTCGGTTATTTTCAGATGTTGTGGTGAGGAACATGATAGGAATTTGACGTGACCAACAAATACGGTAATGGATCCAGCACGAACTCAGTTTGCCCGCGGTGAAATTTGAAAAATTAAGAAACAGTTGAAAAATTTCGTTTCCTAAAATTAAATTTTAAATTTAAATTTGCATATTAGAAAGATTGTATTAGGATTGAGAGGATATTATTAAGTCCTCCAGAATGTTTGCTACTGAGCAATCACTGAACTGACGCTTACCAGGGTTAAAACGCCAAATCCGGTGAATAAACGTACATTGTACAAACCAAATTGTATAATTAACTAAAAGGAACATCGTTATTTCAATGACACAGTGAACATACCTCATCATGGTTATTACTATTCTCGTCGATGACGTCACTGTGCCTCTCATTTCATCACAAAGTGCATCAGTGATTAAGATACTCGAATCATGTCACAAAGCATCAATGGGTGAGGTGAGGTGACAAGATGTGTTAATTTTTTATTTTGTCTTAGGAAAGCAATGGTTTGATTATTCAAACCCTCCTCCATATTACCTATCGGTACTTGTGTGTAACATTACTGTAACTAATATCTTCATCTGCATTTCTAGGAACATAATTATTTTCGAAAATCGTTTAATGAGTGTATGTAGTTACCTACATAGTTCCACATTTATGCTTTCCCACTGAAATGAAATGGTAAGTGACGTCATTGTGTCTAAACAACGCTGTTTATGAATGAAGATAATAACGCATCTGTTGAAATATATGATTTTTTTCAATATCTTGATAAATTTAAACAACAAAATCTTTACAAAAATTCCATCAAATAACACCTTTTTTTGGATTTCTATTGAATTTTCTAGAACTTTTTCGTACGCTGTTAAAATTTAATGTGTCAAAGTGATTATTACGTTGATATTTCTAACTAATTTCCTTTGAATATGACGTGAAATAATCTAGAAACAACTCTAAACTTGCTGGATTTGAATGCGATTGGTTAACATACTATGACGTACGGCCCTGTTTTTCCCGTCACAATTAAGAAATTTCCACACACCTTTTATGACAAACTTCTTTAAGGTCCAGTCTTACAATGTCCCAATAACTACTTATTCGTCGAATAGCTTGTTGTCTCCATGGCGACAACCAATCAAAACCCTTGAAATCCTCCAAATAGCTTAATTGCTACAAATAACTTTCTTATTAGGAGATTGTAAGACCGGCCCTAAGTCAGAAATTGAAATAATAATACTTCTATAAGACAAAACTTTTTTTAGGTTTGAAATCTAAATATTTTTGTAACCAGAACGAAACCTCCATAACATAGTCGAGTGAAATCTAAATCTGTGTTTCCCAATACTGAACCACAGCTTACACTCGATGTAGTCCACAATACTTTTGTAACATAGCGCAATATAAGTTGACCAGCACAACGTTGAATGACTCCGCCCTTCTTCCGCTCGCCCACAACGGGATGCGTGGGCTAATGTATTCCTGCTCTCTGGGATGCAATACACGCGATCTCGGACACAGATCGAACAGCGTTTGATTTTGGAACAGCCGTTCTCGGAACCGCTGCGGTTGCCCAGAACCGTTGATTAAAAACATTCTCGGTCGGGGGAAATGTCTCAATGGCAACATTTTATGAAATTGAACTTTTTCAACGCCTGTTTATCACGTTGCTGAAATAAGATATTCTTTTTTATCTTAGCTTTTTGGAGATTCATACGAGAGATTGTTCCGGTAGGGTTGGAGGGGGAGGGGGAGTGGGTATTATACAGATAACTCGCGAGCGAATCCTGAGTTCTAGCGTGGTTGCAGACAGGCCTGTCCAACGTTGCATGAATGCACGCGCACACAATCTGGCAACCCTCATCCAACATGGTTCAACATCAATGTTCTTAAAAGTTGCCCCAACGTAAATATTCCCATGCTTACGAATAGCCGAGCCAATACTACCAAATTAATTTACTTTACTTGAAACAGGTGCATTAGTGATGATTAATTTTACAACCATGTATTGAATACCTGTAAACCCAAAACCTAATTAGCATGAGTATTGAGGCTTGTGAACGCAATGCTCCCTTCACTAATGTGTGAAAGAACGCCAAGAATATATTAAATGTTGCCGAACAGAGTTCATGAAACAGGCAGTATAGATAAGGCTCTGAGGTCGTTATGAGACTATAGTTATGTTGAGACAAATACAGTCCACTAATACTGTGAATTAGTCGCTCACCTGCCCTACACATGCACCTGCTACACCTGCTGTGAAGCTGCTCACCTGCTGAGGATGCAACCTGCTCGAGTCCCAGTTGAAAGTGTTGTCCTCAACACCACTAACAGTTGAAACTGTTGTCCTGAACACCACTAACAGTTGTAGCTGTTGTCTTCAACACCACTAACAGTTGTAACTGTTGTCCTCAACACCACTAACAGTTGAAACTGTTGTTCTCAACACCACTAACAGTTGAAACTGTTGTCCTGAACACCACTAACAGTTGTAGCTGTTGTCCTCAACACCACTAACAGTTGTAGCTGTTGTCCTCAACACCACTAACACTACCAGAGTGGCACGGGTTCTAATACCATGAGATCCCCCTAAGAACATACCCGGCGCCTCCACCATATTATCGTCAATCATTAGTGCGCAGGTAGAATCATCTCAATCCTTCGTCACTACCTACTCCAGATGAAAGTCATGCTATCGATACATGTATTAGTTGGGACAAACTTTCCATTATTTCCTATTTTCTACAAATCTTTTCATCTACAAAATATCCATCACAACGCGTATCCTGGAGTTTCTGTTTCAAGTGTTCCAATCTTTGTCTGTACTATTTTTCATTCCACTTTCTCTTTAACTAAATTATTTAGCACTCCTTTGTGCTTGAAAATGTGTCCAATTCAACAATTCCTGCGTAATATACAACTTTTCCATAAACTTATTTCTTAATTTCCCCTTCTTTTCTCTTTTCTTTTTCCTCAATTTTCAGTTTCTCTGTCCAGTGTATCTTCAACGTTTTCCACGGACCGTATGCAGGGTCAAGTGACAAGTTTAGTACAGAATTTTTTCTATGGAATTGTTTTATTACATGCTGTTTTCGATAAGAAGAACAAACTCCATAGCAACCATAAACAAAACACATGCTTAACTCGACTCTGCATTCTGCCCATCTCGAACAACTCTTACGTCTTCATTGGCCCTTTTGATGTATGTTTAGTAATTAGTACGTTTTAAGAATTTTATTCAAACAGAAACACAGTCATATTTTTATTCACCTAGTAGTGGAATTCCACCTCCTATGTTTTAAGGTTTCAACATAGCCACTATCCTCACGAATCAGTTCATAATATTTGTGCTCTTAATTGAAGCATTAGTTTACTGTTTGACAGTAACATCAAGGTTTGTTAAAGTAATGGTGGACTTCGTACGCTTCAAAGATATATAGCCATTTGAATAATGAAAACACAATTTTTTTTCCTTGTGTAGATTTTAGTTGTGTAGATTGTACAAAGTCGTATTACAGATTTAAGTTGTACGTAGAATAATTTTAGGAACCAACAACAAAATCCCCCCCCCCCCCCCCCCAAAATCCTGGTGCGCCACCAATGCTGTTACCCGCTGAGGTTTCCAAACTACACACGGATCCCCATTATTCTCACACAAATCCGCCGCTTCCAACCTGACCACCCATGCAAAACCCTTCCAAGACGAGAATAGCTTAACTCTAGAGCTAAGTGATGAATGGGGACAGTTGGAAACCAAACATCTCTAGAAAACAACGAGCCTACGACCAAATTTTATTGGGTCAGTGACGGAATCTGTTATCTGCGATGGGAGTACAAAAGAAGTGGTTTTTACTTCGTGATGAAGCTGGCATGCGTGACACCCCTGATCATAGGACACAGATGAGGTGAGCCCCATGAATAATGCATGTCTCAAGTGCGTTAGGGCAAGAAACCTCTTCGATGGCCTCGCAGTAGAAATCTATTGCCAAGTGAATTGAACGTATTCATTTTCACCGCTGTAAAGGGGCGGGGCTTGTGAGTGTCTTACGGTGGGGTGGGGCTTTGTGAGTGTTTCTTGGGTGTACTCGTGAATGCCATAGAGTAGGCGGAGCTTATGGGTGTTCTGCATAAGCGAAGAAATGCATGGGTGTACTTGAATGTGGCATTGATGGGTGTGCAACTGAAGTGTGGGACTTCGTGGGTGTACTAGAAGGTGCCGCTGAGTAGGCGGAGCTTATGCGTGTTCTACATGAGCAAGAACAGACGTGGGTGTACTCGTAGGTACCACACAGAAGACAAGAGTTCATGAGTGATCTCATCGCGTCTCGTCAGTGTTTCCAACGCTTTTTAAGGCTACTTGGATGTCTTACGGTGCGGCGGGTTTCGTGGGTGTCATCGCAGACAGTGCAGTTGTCTATGTGCCCATAAGTGATTGGGCAAGATAAGTGTCCTACAGTGTCCTACAAGGAGCCAGGCAACCTCCTACTGTCCCGCTACTCTAAGTGTCTCACCGCTGCCACCATAGTTCGTGTTGTATCCCCGAGCGATGAGTTGCAAGTAGAGTTAAACCCATACACCTCGCTATAATGAGACTGTAGATGTGTGAGTGTCCTACAGTGTCCTACAAGGGGCCAGGCAACCTCCTACTGTCCCGCTACTGTAAGTGTCTCACCGCTGCCACCATAGTTCGTGTTGTATCCCCGAGCGATGAGTTGCAAGTAGAGTTAAACCCATACACCTCGCTATAATGAGACTGTAGATGTGTGAGTGTCCTACAGTGTCCTACAAGGGGCCAGGCAACCTCCTACTGTCCCGCTACTGTAAGTGTCTCACCGCTGCCACCATAGTTCGTGTTGTATCCCCGAGCGATGAGTTGCAAGTAGAGTTAAACCCATACACCTCGCTATAATGAGACTGTAGATGTGTGAGTGTCCTACAGTGTCCTACAGTGTCCTACAAGGGGCCAGGCAACCTCCTACTGTCCCGCTACTGTAAGTGTCTCACCGCTGCCACCATAGTTCGTGTTGTATCCCCGAGCGATGAGTTTCAAGTAGAGTTAAACCCATACACCTCGCTATAATGAGACTGTAGATGTGTGAGTGTCCTACAGTGTCCTACAGTGTCCTACAAGGGGCCAGGCAACCTCCTACTGTCCCGCTACTGTAAGTGTCTCACCGCTGCCACCATAGTTCGTGTTGTATCCCCGAGCGATGAGTTGCAAGTAGAGTTAAACCCATACACCTCGCTATAATGAGACTGTAGATGTGTGAGTGTCCTACAGTGTCCTACAAGGGGCCAGGCAACCTCCTACTGTCCTGCTACTCTAAGTGTCTCACCGCTGCCACCATAGTTCGTGTTGTATCCTCGAGCGATGAGTTGCAAGTAGAGTTAAACCCATACACCTCGCTATAATAAGACTGTAGACGTGTGAGTGTCCTACAGTGTCCTACAAGGGGCCAGGCAACCTCCTACTGTCCCGCTACTGTAAGTGTCTCACCGCTGCCACCATAGTTCGTGTTGTATCCCCGAGCGATGAGTTGCAAGTAGAGTTAAACCCATACACCTCGCTATAATGACACTGTAGATGTGTGAGTGTCCTACAGTGTCCTACAGTGTCCTACAGTGTCCTACAAGGGGCCAGGCAACCTCCTACTGTCCCGCTACTCTAAGTGTCTCACCGCTGCCACCATAGTTCGTGTTGTATCCCCGAGCGATGAGTTGCAAGTAGAGTTAAACCCATACACCTCGCTATAATGAGACTGTAGATGTGTGAGTGTCCTACAGTGTCCTACAAGGGGCCAGGCAACCTCCTACTGTCCCGCTACTGTAGTGTCTCACCGCTGCCACCATAGTTCGTGTTGTATCCCCGAGCGATGAGTTGCAAGTAGAGTTAAACCCATACACCTCGCTATAATGAGACTGTAGATGTGTGAGTGTCCTACAGTGTCCTACAAGGGGCCAGGCAACCTCCTACTGTCCCGCTACTGTTAGTGTCTCACCGCTGCCACCATAGTTCGTGTTGTATCCCCGAGCGATGAGTTGCAAGTAGAGTTAAACCCATACACCTCGCTATAATGAGACTGTAGATGTGTGAGTGTCCTACAGTGTCCTACAAGGGGCCAGGCAACCTCCTACTGTCCCGCTACTGTAGTGTCTCACCGCTGCCACCATAGTTCGTGTTGTATCCCCGAGCGATGAGTTGCAAGTAGAGTTAAACCCATACACCTCGCTATAATGAGACTGTAGATGTGTGAGTGTCCTACAGTGTCCTACAAGGGGCCAGGCAACCTCCTACTGTCCCGCTACTGTAAGTGTCTCACCGCTGCCACCATAGTTCGTGTTGTATCCCCGAGCGATGAGTTGCAAGTAGAGTTAAACCCATACACCTCGCTATAATGAGACTGTAGATGTGTGAGTGTCCTACAGTGTCCTACAAGGGGCCAGGCAACCTCCTACTGTCCCGCTACTGTAAGTGTCTCACCGCTGCCACCATAGTTCGTGTTGTATCCCCGAGCGATGAGTTGCAAGTAGAGTTAAACCCATACACCTCGCTAGAATGAGACTGTAGATGTGTGAGTGTCCTACAGTGTCCTACAGTGTCCTACAAGGGGCCAGGCAACCTCCTACTGTCCCGCTACTCTAAGTGTCTCACCGCTGCCACCATAGTTCGTGTTGTATCCCCGAGCGATGAGTTGCAAGTAGAGTTAAACCCATACACCTCGCTATAATGAGACTGTAGACGTGTGAGTGTCCTACAGTGTCCTACAAGGGGCCAGGCAACCTCCTACTGTCCCGCTACTCTAAGTGTCTCACCGCTGCCACCATAGTTCGTGTTGTATCCCCGAGCGATGAGTTGCAAGTAGAGTTAAACCCATACACCTCGCTATAATGAGACTGTAGATGTGTGAGTGTCCTACAGTGTCCTACAAGGGGCCAGGCAACCTCCTACTGTCCCGCTACTCTAAGTGTGTCACCGCTGCCACCATAGTTCGTGTTGTATCCCCGAGCGATGAGTTGCAAGTAGAGTTAAACCCATACACCTCGCTATAATGAGACTGTAGATGTGTGAGTGTCCTACAGTGTCCTACAAGGGGCCAGGCAACCTCCTACTGTCCCGCTACTGTAAGTGTCTCACCGCTGCCACCATAGTTCGTGTTGTATCCCCGAGCGATGAGTTGCAAGTAGAGTTAAACCCATACACCTCGCTATAATGTGACTGTAGATGTGTGAGTGTCCTACAGTGTCCTACAAGGGGCCAGGCAACCTCCTACTGTCCCGCTACTGTAAGTGTCTCACCGCTGCCACCATAGTTCGTGTTGTATCCCCGAGCGATGAGTTGCAAGTAGAGTTAAACCCATACACCTCGCTATAATGAGACTGTAGATGTGTGAGTGTCCTACAGTGTCCTACAAGGGGCCAGGCAACCTCCTACTGTCCCGCTACTCTAAGTGTCTCACCGCTGCCACCATAGTTCGTGTTGTATCCCCGAGCGATGAGTTGCAAGTAGAGTTAAACCCATACACCTCGCTATAATGAGACTGTAGATGTGTGAGTGTCCTACAGTGTCCTACAAGGGGCCAGGCAACCTCCTACTGTCCCGCTACTGTAAGTGTCTCACCGCTGCCACCATAGTTCGTGTTGTATCCCCGAGCGATGAGTTGCAAGTAGAGTTAAACCCATACACCTCGCTATAATGAGACTGTAGATGTGTGAGTGTCCTACAGTGTCCTACAAGGGGCCAGGCAACCTCCTACTGTCCCGCTACTCTAAGTGTCTCACCGCTGCCACCATAGTTCGTGTTGTATCCCCGAGCGATGAGTTGCAAGTAGAGTTAAACCCATACACCTCGCTATAATGAGACTGTAGATGTGTGAGTGTCCTACAGTGTCCTACAAGGGGCCAGGCAACCTCCTACTGTCCCGCTACTGTAAGTGTCTCACTGCTGCCACCATAGTTCGTGTTGTATCCCCGAGCGATGAGTTGCAAGTAGAGTTAAACCCATACACCTCGCTATAATGAGACTGTAGATGTGTGAGTGTCCTACAGTGTCCTACAGTGTCCTACAAGAGGCCAGGCAACCTCCTACTGTCCCGCTACTGTAAGTGTCTCACCGCTGCCACCATAGTTCGTGTTGTATCCCCGAGCGATGAGTTGCAAGTAGAGTTAAACCCATACACCTCGCTATAATGAGACTGTAGATGTGTGAGTGTCCTACAGTGTCCTACAAGGGGCCAGGCAACCTCCTACTGTCCCGCTACTGTAAGTGTCTCACCGCTGCCACCATAGTTCGTGTTGTTTCCCCGAGCGATGAGTTGCAAGTAGAGTTAAACCCATACACCTCGCTATAATGAGACTGTAGATGTGTGAGTGTCCTACAGTGTCCTACAAGGGGCCAGGCAACCTCCTACTGTCCCGCTACTGTAAGTGTCTCACCGCTGCCACCATAGTTCGTGTTGTTTCCCCGAGCGATGAGTTGCAAGTAGAGTTAAACCCATACACCTCGCTATAATGAGACTGTAGATGTGTGAGTGTCCTACAGTGTCCTACAAGGGGCCAGGCAACCTCCTACTGTCCCGCTACTCTAAGTGTCTCACCGTTGCCACCATAGTTCGTGTTGTATCCCCGAGCGATGAGTTGCAAGTAGAGTTAAACCCATACACCTCGCTATAATGAGACTGTAGATGTGTGAGTGTCCTACAGTGTCCTACAAGGGGCCAGGCAACCTCCTACTGTCCCGCTACTCTAAGTGTCTCACCGTTGCCACCATAGTTCGTGTTGTATCCCCGAGCGATGAGTTGCAAGTAGAGTTAAACCCATACACCTCGCTATAATGAGACTGTAGATGTGTGAGTGTCCTACAGTGTCCTACAAGGGGCCAGGCAACCTCCTACTGTCCCGCTACTGTAAGTGTCTCACCGTTGCCACCATAGTTCGTGTTGTATCCCCGAGCGATGAGTTGCAAGTAGAGTTAAACCCATACACCTCGCTATAATGAGACTGTAGATGTGTGAGTGTCCTACAGTGTCCTACAAGGGGCCAGGCAACCTCCTACTGTCCCGCTACTCTAAGTGTCTCACCGCTGCCACCATAGTTCGTGTTGTATCCCCGAGCGATGAGTTGCAAGTAGAGTTAAACCCATACACCTCGCTATAATGAGACTGTAGATGTGTGAGTGTCCTACAGTGACCTACAAGGGGCCAGGCAACCTCCTACTGTCCCGCTACTGTAAGTGTATCACCGCTGCCACCATAGTTCGTGTTGTATCCCCGAGCGATGAGTTGCAAGTAGAGTTAAACCCATACACCTCGCTATAATGAGACTGTAGACGTGTGAGTGTCCAACAGTGTCCTACAAGGGGCCAGGCAACCTCCTACTGTCCCGCTACTGTAAGTGTCTCACCGCTGCCACCATAGTTCGTGTTGTATCCCCGAGCGATGAGTTGCAAGTAGAGTTAAACCCATAAACCTCGCTATAATGAGACTGTAGATGTGTGAGTGTCCTACAGTGTCCTACAGTGTCCTACAAGGGGCCAGGCAACCTCCTACTGTCCCGCTACTGTAAGTGTCTCACCGCTGCCACCATAGTTCGTGTTGTATCCCCGAGCGATGAGTTGCAAGTGGAGTTAAACCCATAAACCTCGCTATAATGAGACTGTAGATGTGTGAGTGTCCTACAGTGTCCTACAAGGGGCCAGGCAACCTCCTACTGTCCCGCTACTCTAAGTGTCTCACCGCTGCCACCATAGTTCGTGTTGTATCCCCGAGCGATGAGTTGCAAGTAGAGTTAAACCCATACACCTCGCTATAATGAGACTGTAGATGTGTGAGTGTCCTACAGTGTCCTACAAGGGGCCAGGCAACCTCCTACTGTCCCGCTACTCTAAGTGTCTCACCGCTGCCACCATAGTTCGTGTTGTATCCCCGAGCGATGAGTTGCAAGTAGAGTTAAACCCATACACCTCGCTATAATGAGACTGTAGATGTGTGAGTGTCCTACAGTGTCCTACAAGGGGCCAGGCAACCTCCTACTGTCCCGCTGCTATAAGTGTCTCACCGCTACCACCATAGTTCGTGTTGTATCCCCGAGCGATGAGTTGCAAGTAGAGTTAAACCCATACACCTCGCTATAATGAGACTGTAGATGTGTGAGTGTCCTACAGTGTCCTACAAGGGGCCAGGCAACCTCCTACTGTCCCGCTACTGTAAGTGTCTCACCGCTGCCACCATAGTTCGTGTTGTTTCCCCGAGCGATGAGTTGCAAGTAGAGTTAAACCCATACACCTCGCTATAATGAGACTGTAGATGTGTGAGTGTCCTACAGTGTCCTACAAGGGGCCAGGCAACCTCCTACTGTCCCGCTACTGTAAGTGTCTCACCGCTGCCACCATAGTTCGTGTTGTTTCCCCGAGCGATGAGTTGCAAGTAGAGTTAAACCCATACACCTCGCTATAATGAGACTGTAGATGTGTGAGTGTCCTACAGTGTCCTACAAGGGGCCAGGCAACCTCCTACTGTCCCGCTACTCTAAGTGTCTCACCGTTGCCACCATAGTTCGTGTTGTATCCCCGAGCGATGAGTTGCAAGTAGAGTTAAACCCATACACCTCGCTATAATGAGACTGTAGATGTGTGAGTGTCCTACAGTGTCCTACAAGGGGCCAGGCAACCTCCTACTGTCCCGCTACTCTAAGTGTCTCACCGTTGCCACCATAGTTCGTGTTGTATCCCCGAGCGATGAGTTGCAAGTAGAGTTAAACCCATACACCTCGCTATAATGAGACTGTAGATGTGTGAGTGTCCTACAGTGTCCTACAAGGGGCCAGGCAACCTCCTACTGTCCCGCTACTGTAAGTGTCTCACCGTTGCCACCATAGTTCGTGTTGTATCCCCGAGCGATGAGTTGCAAGTAGAGTTAAACCCATACACCTCGCTATAATGAGACTGTAGATGTGTGAGTGTCCTACAGTGTCCTACAAGGGGCCAGGCAACCTCCTACTGTCCCGCTACTCTAAGTGTCTCACCGCTGCCACCATAGTTCGTGTTATATCCCCGAGCGATGAGTTGCAAGTAGAGTTAAACCCATACACCTCGCTATAATGAGACTGTAGATGTGTGAGTGTCCTACAGTGACCTACAAGGGGCCAGGCAACCTCCTACTGTCCCGCTACTGTAAGTGTATCACCGCTGCCACCATAGTTCGTGTTGTATCCCCGAGCGATGAGTTGCAAGTAGAGTTAAACCCATACACCTCGCTATAATGAGACTGTAGACGTGTGAGTGTCCTACAGTGTCCTACAAGGGGCCAGGCAACCTCCTACTGTCCCGCTACTGTAAGTGTCTCACCGCTGCCACCATAGTTCGTGTTGTATCCCCGAGCGATGAGTTGCAAGTAGAGTTAAACCCATAAACCTCGCTATAATGAGACTGTAGATGTGTGAGTGTCCTACAGTGTCCTACAGTGTCCTACAAGGGGCCAGGCAACCTCCTACTGTCCCGCTACTGTAAGTGTCTCACCGCTGCCACCATAGTTCGTGTTGTATCCCCGAGCGATGAGTTGCAAGTGGAGTTAAACCCATAAACCTCGCTATAATGAGACTGTAGATGTGTGAGTGTCCTACAGTGTCCTACAAGGGGCCAGGCAACCTCCTACTGTCCCGCTACTCTAAGTGTCTCACCGCTGCCACCATAGTTCGTGTTGTATCCCCGAGCGATGAGTTGCAAGTAGAGTTAAACCCATACACCTCGCTATAATGAGACTGTAGATGTGTGAGTGTCCTACAGTGTCCTACAAGGGGCCAGGCAACCTCCTACTGTCCCGCTACTCTAAGTGTCTCACCGCTGCCACCATAGTTCGTGTTGTATCCCCGAGCGATGAGTTGCAAGTAGAGTTAAACCCATACACCTCGCTATAATGAGACTGTAGATGTGTGAGTGTCCTACAGTGTCCTACAAGGGGCCAGGCAACCTCCTACTGTCCCGCTGCTATAAGTGTCTCACCGCTACCACCATAGTTCGTGTTGTATCCCCGAGCGATGAGTTTCAAGTAGAGTTAAACCCATACACCTCGCTATAATGAGACTGTAGATGTGTGAGTGTCCTACAGTGTCCTACAAGGGGCCAGGCAACCTCCTACTGTCCCGCTACTGTAAGTGTCTCACCGCTGCCACCATAGTTCGTGTTGTATCCCCGAGCGATGAGTTGCAAGTAGAGTTAAACCCATAAACCTCGCTATAATGAGACTGTAGATGTGTGAGTGTCCTACAGTGTCCTACAAGGGGCCAGGCAACCTCCTACTGTCCCGCTACTGTAAGTGTCTCACCGCTGCCACCATAGTTCGTGTTGTATCCCCGAGCGATGAGTTGCAAGTAGAGTTAAACCCATACACCTCGCTATAATGAGACTGTAGATGTGTGAGTGTCCTACAGTGTCCTACAAGGGGCCAGGCAACCTCCTACTGTCCCGCTACTGTAAGTGTCTCACCGCTGACACCATAGTTCGTGTTGTATCCCCGAGCGATGAGTTGCAAGTAGAGTTAAACCCATACACCTCGCTATAATAAGACTGTAGATGTGTGAGTGTCCTTCAGTGTCCTACAAGGGGCCAGGCAACCTCCTACTGTCCCGCTACTGTGTCTCACCGCTGCCACCATAGTTCGTGTTGTATCCCCGAGCGATGAGTTTCAAGTAGAGTTAAACCCATAAACCTTGCTATAATGAGACTGACCCCTCTCTAATATCACCAGCACATTTATCATCCCGGCTCACCCCCAGCCTAGACGTGTCCCCCTCGCCCCCTCCCCCCACCCCTTCCCGCCCTCCTATACCATTAGCCACGTGGATCGAGCTCTCAAAATTGGATTCACGGACACCTTTGAGAATTTATTTCCATAAATGCTCAAACATTCGCCACTGCTTGGTCTGAGTCGGAGAGTTAGTTTGGAAAAGGAGATTCTCCATTTTATGGACTCAAACACGTCACATAAATATTGTGCTCTGTAGTGCAGTCCTGCGAGACACAATTAAATATCTTATCGACCATTTACTTGCTTTCAGCAGCGCAGAAACTAATCAAAATGTTTAAATTTTTGGTGGCTATTAGATAATTGTATTTAGTTTGCAATCAGATGATAGTACTGAAAAACTGTAACTGCAAAAAAAGAAAAAAGAAAATGTGGGAAGACAGAATTGGCCTTCTCCTCTCGTGCACTTGCACCGTGTTATTTCTATCGGTATAGCGGGAATGGGTATTATGCCAAACTCTTTACTGCACAGAAAATGCATTGGTGCTTTGGTACTGCCCATGTAAGATCAATCTGTTTTGGATAAATGTGCCAATGAGACTGGAGTAGCATGCAAATTATGCGCAAGTAGATTGCGGCTGCATCGTCCCTTGGCCCGCTGAACACAGAAGGTGAAATATGGCGCACTTTACATCTGCATGCTCTACAGTTACGTACTAGTCCGCTCCATTAGGGCTGGTCTCTCTCTCTCTCTCTCTCTCTCTCTCTCTCTCTCTCTCTCTCTCTCTCTCTCTCTCTGTCTCTCTCTCTCGCTCTCTCTCTCAGGCACGCGGCTCCCAGATATTTATGGACACTCAGCTATGTAATAATCTGAGAGTCGCTCCGAGTGCGGATTTAATTTCATCGGACTGATTTCGCTCAGTTAATCACCCTGGCTGTGGGCCCGACATTCCTAACTACCATGTGTAGGGGCTGACATTCCTAGCTACCCTGTGTAGGGGCTGACATTCCTAACTACCCTGTGTGTGGGGCTGATATTCCTAGCTACCCTGTGCGTTACTGCGCAATATACATATATGGTGAAATATTGCAACAAATCAACGCCACTTGGAAAAAGATATGTTGTCCAGTATAACCGGTATTTAGCGATAAATGGAAAGTTATATACATATGAACTATACACTCAGATTGGAAACTGCCTCGAGGCATAGGAACCGGTTCCGTAGTAGCCAGTCCTTGAGACGCGGTAGAAAGTTGGTCGAAACACGAAATTAATATCTCATTCTCAGCGATTCGGGAAAAGAGTTAACGTAACCTGACGTCATTTAAATTCACCACTTTCTTTTGATTCCAGTCCAAATGATACAAGAACAAACATGTACATAATATTCACTGTTTTCAATCACATTCATTTATGCAGACGTTATACACACAATGATTTGAAATTTGTATTATATATCTACTATTAAAACTTACAAGGTTATTGTCATTCATGGGTTGTTATGACTAAACTACCACTACCTTCAAGCGGTCGACACTTAGGGCATTTCAAAAAGTAAAACTAAAAACAATTTTCCGGTACCTACGACATTGAAACAAGTACGATCTTTCATTGGACTAACTTCCTATTACAGGAAGTTTAAACCCTCTTACACAGTACTCACATTTTCTTGAAAGTCACTAAAAAGTGCTATTATAAAACTTCATTTTATATAGACAGCGGGTGGATGGTGGTCGTACTTCCACAACTTTGAAGAGGTAGGCCTATAGCGAGTCATTCATGAATTCTGCTTTCAATAAACAGAAAGATGGGTATTACGGTAAGCAAGTAAATTACCGTGGAAGTTTATGTCTGGCGACCGATGGTCACTTGGACTGAAATGGATAATAAGGTGGTTTGAGTAGGAAGCCGAGAGGACGCTTGCTGTGAGGACAACGCTGTGGGGTGAGGATTGTGAACACGAGTGAGTCGTGACATGGACTGACTTACTTGTCTTTAGCCTTCACTTCACTGGGGATGTGCTGACGTAAAGTTTTCTGTTTCAGATAAATATACCAAATTGTATCGCCCTTACGCGACCTTAGATCAGGACGCCAACCACATCTGCAGATAAGGCACTGTCTATGTCTTGACTCGGATTACCGATAGAGGTAGCTGCGAGACTCTAATTCGGGAGGTCGCCGGTACGACTCCGGTCACCGGTAGTCCTGACTGAAGGTTTTTTCCTAGGTTTTCCTCAGTCGTAAAGGCGAATGCTGGGATTGAATCCTACTAATCGCCCTCGGACATTCCTTCCCAACTATCCAAACACCCTAATAACTTAGTTAGTCAGAAGAGGGGCACGTCTGGTAAAACTGGTGTCCACCATATAACGGGTATTCCTACGAAAAATTATTTACTCGGTTTCTGGTTTCGGTATCACTTGTATGCCCCAATGATTGGCAAAATGTTTAACAATTTTACAAGGCTCTTTACAAAGGATACGTTATATCATTTTACAGACATTATTTTAATGTATATTTCATAAGTTTAGAAAATTATATCAAATTTGCACTTTGGTGACAATATATTTGAAAACATAATTAAAACATTATAGCCTAGTAAAATAGTATACAAAAATGTGCATTGCTACAGTTAAAGATGATGTTCGTGATTATGATTCTTATTGTTTTACGTCTCCCTTATTGCAATAATGTTTATCGAGACAATGCGGGGTTCTAGATGAAGAGCCTTTTACAAAGAACCCATGTCTTATACGGGATTCGAACTCCCATTGCTAGGAGCTAACGCTTTATACCTGGCTGCACTCCAACCGCATCAACACAAGACGGCTCAGCCACAGCTTTTTCTTACAACGATTATGAAGAGTTCTTCATAATCTTTGATGTTTGATAACAGTCCTGTTAGTTCAAACTACAATCCAGTAGAATGAGTTTTTCAATGTGTGATACTAAAATGAAATAGTCTGGACTAGCACGAGGTACAGCTCTCGGCAAGGGTGTTGCAACACGGAACATGACACAACACATGGAAGAGTCCAACGAGGCTCTCAACTCAAGTCGACATGAGAAGTACAAAGCGCCCCCCGGGACTAACGCGTCAGAACTTACTCCTTCTCGGCATAACCGAAGACGATAAAAAATCTGTTCTAAAGCAACCAGGGCAATCATTTAGATTGAAACATCAAACATGCATGAGTTCGCGCCCGACAACTAACATTATGCGCCCCAGCACACAGCTCTATACCCGGCCCCAGGCTAAGAGCCGTGTGCATGGCTTGTGTTGAAGACATGCATGAGTTGGTGCCCGACAACCAACATTATGCAACCCGGCACACAGCTCTATACCCGGCCCCAGGCTAAGAGCCGTGTGCATGGCTTGTGTTGAAGACATGCATGAGTTCGCGCCCGACAACTAACATTATGCAACCCGGCACACAGCTCTATACCCGGCCCCAGGCTAAGAGCCGTGTGCATGGCTTGTGTTGAAGACATGCATGAGTTGGCGCCCGACAACCAACATTATGCAACCCAGCACACAGCTCTATACCCGGCCCCAGGCTAAGAGCCGCGTGCATGAGTTGGCGCCCGACAACCAACATTATGCAACCCGGCACACAGCTCTATACCCGGCCCCAGGCTAAGAGCCGTGTGCATGGCTTGTGATGAAGACATGCATGAGTTGGCGCCCGACAACCAACATTATGCAACCCGGCACACAGCTCTATACCCGGCCCAGGCTAAGAGCCGTGTGCATGGCTTGTGTTGAAGACATGCATGAGTTGGCGCCCGACAACCAACATTATGCAACCCGGCACACAGCTCTATACCCGGCCCCAGGCTAAGAGCCGTGTGCATGGCTTGTGTTGAAGACATGCATGAGTTGGCGCCCGACAACCAACATTATGCAACCCAGCACACAGCTCTATACCCGGCCCCAGGCTAAGAGCCGTGTGCATGGCTTGTGTTGAAGACATGCATGAGTTGGCGCCCGACAACTAACATTATGCAACCCAGCACACAGCTCTATACCCGGCCCCAGGCTAAGAGCCGTGTGCATGGCTTGTGTTGCACACAGCTCTATACCCGGCCCCAGGCTAAGAGCCGTGTGCATGGCTTGTGTTGAAGACATGCAGGGGGTGCGGCAACAACGCTGCCATCAATTTAAGAATTTAACATGTTTTTAAATATTAATGATGCACAATATATGGTGTAAGTATATCAAATATGCCCTTTTGAGATGATTAAAACTATTTTTCAAGTAAAGTTTGGTATAACCGTAATGCCATGTACTTATAATGTGTTTTATAACAATTAATGTAAACATATTTCTAGAGTTGTTTCATACATTCGTAATTGAGGTTTTTAGCATAGGCTTGCAGAGAGAAATGACAGGCTCGGTTATTTCGTTAGCATAACAATAGCTTGGAACAAGTAATTAGAAGTTATTGAAATAATTAAATAATAGCAATTACCGTCTATTCCTATTAAGGTATTTGATAATAGTTTCTTAGCCTTGCGTTCATGACAACAGCCTTGTTGTGATAGATACATAATTTGGCAGTCAGTTATTAAGTTATTTGACGTTTTAGGGTGTTAAAACAGGTAAATATTACAAATTGTAATAATTACTTCCCAGCAATGCGTATCGTCTAATGGCAACGCCCGCTTTCCGCTCGCCCACCATCGCTCGCCCACTTCCACGCCCGAATCCAGTTAGGTCGCGCGGCATCTCCTGAGGCGCTCAACTCTTGTCACAACTGCGTGATGAATGACGTCACAGAAGTATCACACGCCTGGGACGAGGTCTCTGGGGGATTCCCCAATGAGATTCAGCGCCTCGGTTCTTACGAGCATTAGACAAATTGCTAAACCTTCTCTGGGCGGTTGTGCGCTAGACTCGCGCGACGTTGCGTGACTGCATGTGTGTGTATATTACACGGGTGAAGAGGGACAGGTCTTACTGGGACCCTCGAGGAATTCATTACCCGCCTGGGCCCGGGGTAGAATTTGGCCGAGGGTGACTCTGCTAGTCGTAAGATGGGTCGAAATGAGCCTCCAATTTACCACCACAATCTAATTCTTCATTCTACTTGTCCATGTCCTTCAATCACCCCTCCCTCCCACCCCCGACGTCATATGACCAATAGTTGTAGTATGTGCTTCAGTTTCCGTACTGTATAGATTGTACTGCTATCACTCGATACTCTAAATAGATAGATAGAAAGGTTACCGGTTCGATGGTGGCCAACGTCAATTTGGATTGAAGGATTCTTACGAGGTTTTCCTCAGTCATAAAGCAAACGTTGCGATTGAGTCCCATAAACAGCCATCGGACATTTTGTTCACTCCGAACTATTCCAGTACAAGATATTCTTTTCAACCTAATGTGCTATGTAGTCGTTTGATTACCTACAGAACACATTTTACGTCTAAGAAATGGGTGATCTTTATAACCTCCCGGAGACAACATTGACATTTTTCACCCAAAGAGGGAACTTTGTTGATGTCTTGTCCTTCGAGTTGTTCCTTAGAACATACATATTGTCTTTTACCACAATCTCCCATAAAGGCACTTATGGGCACCATAAAGCAGGGCTTCCTACGAAGAATTATTATATTAAATATTATTTGTATTCATTATTAATACATACGACTGTACCGCCAATACTTAAACCAATCGAAATGACGGTTTATGATCCACATCTTAATAACGCTACACTACACCACACCACACCGAAAGAGTAGATACCTGTCTCAATATTTGGGTTCGTACTACGTAAACAAACCATCTCCAAAGTAACTTGTCACATACTGAGCTAAGATCCCACCCCTTTCGTGCACGCTGTTTTAACGACCTGGTGTTCTTTCACACATTCATATTGGCAGCCTCGGTGTTACGGATTTCCAGGTACCCAACCTTAGGCCATAATTTATTTCTAATGGACCTGTTGTATGAACTAGAGAATTATAAAATTATGGTGGGATTATTGGACTTGAGTATTTTGTAAGCATGAGAGGAGACTACGTTGGGGCAACTTGAATAGTGTATTTATCAAGGTTTATAATTACAAATTTATATTTTAATTAAGTAAATTTAAGAGAATAACGTACTATTTATAATATAAAACTAGCTGTGTATTACTAGTAGCTATTAGTAAGTTGATAGTGAGTTAATAAGCTTTTAAGTGAAGCCTCTGATTGGTGGCTGGCTGCCGTGGTGAACACAAGTAATTGGCTACTAACTTGATTATTAGCTAGGCCTACTCGTATTATCGGGCCTAAGTTTCCCAACCGATATTTTGTTCTTTCGAACTAAATCGAGCCCGATTTTCACTTTTTCGCTTTGGTATAGAATGATTGAAAGAGTGGCTAATGCCTCGCCTGGCCGTGACGGGGGCCCATTAGGCCGCGGCCTCGCCCCTAAGCGTCGCTGCAATCCCGGGAGAAGCCAACAACAGTCATAGAGCCAGGCAGTGGTTTCAGCTTATCTGCCGACCACGCCTTGGCCCAGAGGCCCTCGGGCAATCACCCGACTTACTTCGCACGCGACCGTCTCAGTACACGGCAGACATTGTCCGGATTTATGTTATAGGTTTACAATATACATGGCCGGTGTAACGATACACTATTACTCCGATACAAGAGTACTCGCAGTAGTAATATATTAAAACATAATTACTCACCCAGTAAAAGTATATCGAAATAAGAGTACTCTATCTGAAATATTAAAACTCACCCTATTAACACAAGAAAATACCAACAGAGACGTGAGGGAGTATAAGTATTACATGCACATGATTAAAATATTCTTACTCAGCTAAAGGGGAGTAAAAATATTGAATTAAACAAGTGCAATACTATTACTCTACCTGCTAGCAAGGTAAATGAAATATCGTGTACTTGAACCGAGGTTCATCGCGAAAATGTAGAAATAGACACTTTCTACAAAATATACAAGATGCTAAAGGGAGTAATGATATTGAATTCTCAACGTAAAATACTATTACTCTACCTGCTAACAAGGTAAATTACATACCGCGAATTGCAACAAGGTTCATCGCGATAATGTAGGAATAGATACTTTCTACATGAGACCCTCCATTATGAAGGAGGGACACATAATACTATTACTCTACCTGCTAACAAGGTAAATTACATACCGTGTCATTACAACAAGGTTTATCGCGAATATGTAGGAATAGATACTTTCTGCATGAGACCCTCCATTATAAAGGGAGTAATAATATTGAATGAGGGACACGAAATACTATTACTCTACCTGCTAACAAGGAAAATGACATACAGTGTCATTGCAACAAGGATTATTGCTAAAATGTAGGAATAAATACTTTCTACATGAGACCCTCCATGCTGAAGGGAGTAATGATATTGAATGAGGGACACGAAATACTATTACTCTACCTGCTAGCAAGGTAAATGACATACAGTATCATTGCAACAAGGATTATCGCTAGAATATAGGAATAAACACTTTCTACATGAGACCCTCCATGCTGAAGGGAGTAATGATATTGAATGAGGGACACGAAATACTATTACTCTACCTGCTAACAAGGTAAATGAGATAAGCTGTCATTGCAACAAGGATTATTGCTAAAATGTTGAAAGTTATACTTTCTACATGAGACCCTCCATGATGAAGGCCGAAGGGAGTAATAATATTGAATGAGGGACAAGAAATACCATTACTCTACCTGCTAGCAAGGTAAATGAGATAACCTGTCATTGCAACAAGGATTATCGCTAAAATGTTGGAATTTATACTTTCTACATGAGACCCTCCATGCTGAAGGGAGTAATAATATTGAATGAGGGACACGAAATTCTATTACTCTACCTGCTAGCAAGGTAAATGACAAACAGTGTCATTGCAACAAGGATTATTTCTAAAATGAAGGAAACCATACTTTCTACATGAGACCCTCCATGATGAAGGGAGTAATGATATTGAATGAGGGACACGAAATACTATTACTCAACCTGCTAGCAAGGTAAATGACATACAGTATCATTGCAACAAGGATTATCGCTAGAATATAGGAATAAACACTTTCTACATGAGACCCTCCATGCTGAAGGGAGTAATGATATTGAATGAGGGACACGAAATACTATTACTCTACCTGCTAACAAGGTAAATGAGATAACCTGTCATTGCAACAAGGATTATTGCTAAAATGTTGAAAGTTATACTTTCTACATGAGACCCTCCATGATGAAGGGAGTAATAATATTGAATGAGGGACACGAAATTCTATTACTCTACCTGCTAGCAAGGTAAATGACAAACAGTGTCATTGCAACAAGGATTATTTCTAAAATGAAGGAAACCATACTTTCTACATGAGACCCTCCGTGATGAAGGGAGTAATGATATTTAATGAGGGACACGAAATACTATTACTCAACCTGCTAGCAAGGTAAATGACATACAGTGTCATTGCAACAAGGATTATTGCTAAAATGTAAGAATAAATACTTTCTACGTGAGACCCTCCATGCTGAAGGGAGTAATGATATTGGATGAGGGCCGCGAAATACTATTACTCTACCTGCTAACAAGGTACATGACATACAGTGTCATTGCAACAAGGATTATCCCTAAAATGTCAGAATAGATACTTTCTACGTGAAACCCTCCATGCTGAAGGGAGTAATGATATTGAATGAGGAACACGAAATACTATAACTCTACCTGCTAACAAGGTACATGACATACAGTGTCATTGCAACAAGGATTATCCCTAAAATGTCAGAATAGATACTTTCTACGTGAAACCCTCCATGCTGAAGGGAGTAATGATATTGAATGAGGAACACGAAATACTATAACTCTACCTGCTATTAAGGTAAATGATATACAGTGTCATTGCAACAAGGATTATCGCTAGAATATAGGAATAAACACTTTGCTACATGACACCCTCCATGCTGAAGGGAGTAATGAGATTGAATGAGGGACAAGAAATACCATTACTCTACCAGCTAGCAAGGTAAATGAGATAACCTGTCATTGCAACAAGGATTATCGCTAACATGTTGGAAGTTATACTTTCTACATGAGACCCTTCATGATGAAGGCTGAAGGGAGTAATAATATTGAATGACGGACACGAAATACTATTACTCTACCTGATAGCAAGGTAAATGAGATAACCTGTCATTGCAACAAGGACTATCGCTAAAATGTTGGAATTTATACTTTCTACATGAGACCCTCCATGCTGAAGGGAGTAATAATATTGAATGAGGGACACGAAATATTATTACTCTACCTGCTGGCCAGGTAAATGACATACAGTGTCATTGCAACAAGGATTATAGCTCAAATGTAGGAAAACATACTTTCTACATGAGACCCTCGTCCATGCTGAAGGGAGTAATGATATTGTATGAGGGACACGAAATACTATTACTCTACCTGCTAGCAAGGTAAATGACATACAGTGTCATTGCAACTAGGATTATCGCTAAAATGTTGGAATTTATACTTTCTACATGAGACCCTCCATGATGAAGGGAGTAATAATATTGAATGAGGGACACGAAATACTATTACTCTAGCTGGTAATAAGGTAAATGACATACTCTGTCATTGCAACAAGGTCAATCGCTATAATGTAGAAATAGATACTTTCGACAGCAGGTAGAGTAATAGTATTTCGTGTCCCTCTTTTAATATTACTACTCCCTTCAGCATGGAGGGTTTCATGTAAAATATCTATTCCTACATTTTAGCGATGAACCTTGTTGCAATTCACGGTATGTAATTTACCTTGACAGCAGGTAGCGAAATAGTATTTTGTGTTCATCATTTAATATTATTACTCCCTTCAGCATGGAGGGTTTCATGTAGAAATATCTATTACTACGTTTTCGCGATAAACCTTGTTGCAATTCACGGTATGTAATTTACCTTGTTAGTATAGGTAGAGTAATAGTATTTCGTGTCCCTCATTCAATATTATTACTCCCTTCAGCATGGAGGGTCTCTTTGGTAATAGTATTTCGTGTCCCTCATTCAATATTTTAACTCCCTTCAGCATGGAGGGTCTCATGTAAAAAGTATGTATTCCTACATTTCAGCGATAATCGTTGTTGCAATGACACTGTTTGTCATTTACCTTGTTAGCAGGTAGAGTAATAGTATTTCGTGTCCCTCATTCATCATCATTACTCCCCAGCATGGAGGGTCTCATGTAGAAAGTATCTTTACCTACATTATCGCAATAATCCTTGTTGCAATGGCACTGTATGTGATTTACCATGCTAGCAGGTAGAGTAATAGTATTTCGTGTCCCTCATTCAATATCATTACTCCCTTGAGCATGGAGGGTCTCATGTAGAAAGTATTTATACCTACATTATCGCGATAATCCTTGTTGCAATGGCACTGTTTGCGATTTACTTTGATAGCAGGTAGAGTAATAGTATTTCGTGTCCCTCATTCAATATCATTACTCCCTTCAGCATGGAGGGTTTCATGTAGAAAGTATCTATACCTACATTATCGCGATAATCCTTGTTTCAATGGCACTGTATGTGATTTACCTTGCTAGCAGGTAGAGTAATAGTATTTCGTGTCCCTCATACAATATCATTACTCCCTTGAGCATGGAGGGTTTCATGTAGAAAGTATCTTTACCTACATTATCGCGATAATCCTTGTTTCAATGGCACTGTTTGTGATTTACCTTGCTAGCAGGTAGAGTAATAGTATGTCGTGTCCCTCATTCAATATCATTACTCCCTTGAGCATGGAGGGTTTCATGTACAAAGTATCTATACCTACATTATCGCGATAATCCTTGTTTCAATGGCACTGTATGTGATTTACCTTGCTAGCAGGTAGAGTAATAGTATTTCGTGTCCCTCATTCAATATCATTACTCCCTTGAGCATGGAGGGTTTCATGTAGAAAGTATCTATACCTACATTATCGCGATAATCCTTGTTGCAATGGCACTGTTTGTGATTTACTTTGATAGCAGGTAGAGTAATAGTATTTCGTGTCCCTCATTCAATATCATTACTCCCTTGAGCATGGAGGGTCTCATGTAGAAACTATTTATACCTACATTATCGCGATAATCCTTGTTGCAATGCCACTGTTTGTGATTTACTTTGATAGCAGGTAGAGTAATAGTATTTCGTGTCCCTCATTCAATATCATTACTCCCTTCAGCATGGAGGGTTTCATGTAGAAATATCTATTCCTACATTTTCGCGATGAACCTTGTTGCAATTCACGGTATGTAATTAACCTTACTAGCAGGTTGAGTAATAGTATTTCGTGTCCCTCATTCATATCATTACTCCCTTCAGCATGGAGGGTTTCATGTAGAAATATCTATTCCTACATTTTCGCGATGAACCTTGTTGCAATTCACGGTATGTAATTAACCTTGTTAGCAGGTAGAGTAATAGTATTTCGTGTCCCTCATCCAATATTATTACTCCCTTCAGCATGGAGTGTCTCATGTAGAAAGTATCTATTCCCACATCATCGGGATAAACCTTGTTGCAATGACACGGTATGTCATTCTCCTTGTTAGCAAGTAGAGTAATAGTATTTCACGTATACAATTCATTGCTATTACTCCCTTCAGCATCGAGGGTCTCATGAAGTAGGTGTTTATTCCTACATTATCGCGATAAACCTTGTTGCAATGACACGGTATGTCATTTAGCTTGTTAGCAGGTAGAGTAATAGTATGTTGTGTCCATTATTCAATATTATTACTCCCTTCAGCTTCGGAGTTTTTTTTAGAAAGCATATAGGTAGAGTAATATTATTCACGTGTTACATCCTATTACTCCCTTAAGCATTGAGTAACAGTATTTTACATTTTGCAGTCAATATTATTACTCCCTTATGCATTCGCTTGTATTTTAGTTGAGTATTGATATTTCACGTAGAGTAATATCATTTTAATATATCTTTACTCTGTTGGTACTGTAATGGCGATACATGTTTACTCCCAGTCCACTTGTATCGCAATACTATTACTCTAGAGTAATCGCGCAGGGGAGTAGTCGAGTAGCGTCACACCGGCCGTGGAGGTTGATGAATGGGGGAGCACAAATAAATTTCGGGACAAATACAGCACCAAGAGGGGGGGGGGGGGTGCTCCCTGCACAACAGCGCCGCAGGCGGTTTCTTTTTTAATGTTTGTTTGTAGCGTAGTTTTAAGCGCGTTAGGAGTAAGCTAAAGATTGTCTGCATCTTTTCAGGGTCAATCTAATGAGGGCTTGAAAATATATTTGTATTTATGTTGCGAGCAAAACCTATCGAAAATATGATATTTTTACAATTTGTTTCTAAGAGTTTTGTGGAAATTTTTAATTCCGAAACTTGCCCAAAATTTCACATATGTTTAATAAGTTTTACTGAAATCGAACACAATTCCAAATTTATGTTGATGTAAATGGGCATAGTTATTTAGGACCGAAATTGGCGGATATTTTACAAAATAAAGAAGTGTACATAGTTCACATCATCCTTTTTTGAAAATGGTGTGAAAACTGCGTAGAATTATCAGATTTACGTACATAAAAAATAAAAACTCAGTTTGTAATATGTTTTGTTTCAGGTTCCAAATGGCCCCACTGATTTTTGAGCGGCAATCTAAAAACTATTAAATAATGTACGTGTCCATAGGGACCCATTGGTCATGAAAAGTTTTGAATGGGATAATTTCACAACATGTTTTCTGGGTATCATGTTCATTGGGTTATCATTGCTCCTTGTTACAAACTGATGGCTGTGGTGTTACAAAGCCGACACCTTGGCTTTAGGGGAACAAGCGACGTTGAGACCGGTCAGCTGATGCCCGCCGTACATAACTCATATTATGTCGATACAATCTAGGACTTCGGAAACCTTGAGTGCTTTAAAAAAAAGTATTCGAGACGCCGGGCGAAGCGCAAAAAACGGGACTGCCCCAAATGATAAATCTTTGAACAATTTTACTTCTTATGACAGCTTTAATTTAAATTAATAGTTATTGTTGTGACGTTTAATGGTGGGTGGGCAATGTTCCTCCCTCCCTGCCCCCCTTCCCTACTCCTCTTACAACGCCTATGTCAATATACAAATCATAAACTTTCAAAATTTAATTGCGTTTTTGGGAAATTAGACCTAAAAATATAAAAGTCCAATATAATTTTGATTTTATATTTTAGAGGTTCTTACACATGCCTACATATTATAGGGACCATCGCGTGACGTCACAACGAGTGTTGACGTTTGAGCTGTCAATGAAGACGAATGGCAGAACTTTCGTATTTCAAATCATAATGAAGTGTTTCCACGGCCCCAGTACCTCAAGTGGTAAGAAGTCCAATACGTAGAGCCAAGATCTGGGTTCGATCCACAGTTAGGGCAAACCTTGATTACAACTGGTATCTCTTCATTCACTATGCATAAAGCTGGATTAAATTAAAAATCGTATCATCATGAAAATTCGTTGGATTTTTAAAGTTCTGTCCTATTTCTATATTCAAGGATTCTATGAAAACCAGTCTAGATATAAAATGTATGAATTCAAAGATGCAAATACCCTACAATCCACGCTCAACGCTTATATTGAAAAGCAGCTTTATTTTTAAATTTAAATAAAATGATTTTTGTCATTAATAATAGGCTAATAGCTATATCCAAACATAATTTACCCTTCTAATGAGGTGTGCCTGCTGACAGCGCATGCGCCAGTGAATGTTGCAGCTCCACTAACGAGGGTCTTGGGCAGCTATTTACATGATACGGGATGTTTTCCCCGGCTATCCCAGTGATTTCTTCAGGGATTCAGACGGGCGAGGCGTGGCCAATGTTATTAGCATGGTTTAATGGTCTCCCGCCAGAGACGCTAGGTGTGGCCTTGTGCGCTATGGTAGCACGCGAGACTCGCGCGCGGTAGGGCGCTGGTCCGGGTCCCACCAGGCAACGAGCGCTGGAATCCTAGGGCATTCCTCCAGGACTGTCCAAGTTTGTCCCGCCAGCCTAAACACAAACTTTGTTTATGGCGATTGTAATATTTTGTTGAGTCTATGAGCGTTAATTCTCTAAAGAGGGCCCTGGTGATAGAGGGCCCTAGTGGTAGAGGGCCTCCTCCAGACTCATTTGTGTCGAACTTTTGTATGGGAATGTTATACCCCCTCTCACACCCCCTTCCCAAACTGTTAAACTGGCACTTAGTCCCCTGTGTTGGGTACAAGATTATGACGTGCTCGGGCAACAGTGAACGTGAACATCGCATTCCAAAAATGAGCTGTAGTCGAATATGTGTTTAGCAATTAGACGAAGTTTTGTTTTGTGAGTAAATCAATTTTGCTTGTGTATGTTGAAAAATGCTCTATCTCAGTTCAAATTCCCGTTAGCACTGACCAAACGTTTTCTAAACATGTTCTAAATTTTTAAATGTCGGCGAGTAATTGATAACATTGGAATCTTGTCATGGTGGCTTTGATAAAATGAAAATTAATAATGAAGATACATCATGGAATATGTACCGGTGTCTTAATCCTGAAGTGAACACGTGTGGATGTGAGCTCATTACGATTGACAGTGAAAAGCGTGTATGCGTGTTGAGGAAGCCGTCAGGATATGAATGAAGGACGCGACTATACCTCAACAAAGAGCCCTGTCTTGATGACGTCATAATAAAGATGTATTAGTAATTCTGGTCACTCTGGCATTTCGCCTGACCAACAACCACAAGCCAAGATTTCTCCCCAAAAAACTCGCTATAATCTAATTCCAGCAGGATTCATACAGCTCGGAACATGACGTGCCCCCCCCCCTCCCCCCCCCCCGCTAAACCAACGTCGGCCAATCAAGATCAAAGCCCGCTCGGTCTTGCAAAGGCGTCGCTCCCCGGAGACGCTTGGTTCATTTTTTATATTGTTTCTCTTTTCCTTCACAGATTCAAACGTGTGTCAGCTTCGTTTTGAGATTTGCTCCGGGCTGACTGGCTGACCAGGGCATGGACATTGGCGTACAGGGCTGCTCACAAGCATTAGCAATGTACAGTGTGACTCACAGCCACTTGCAGCCTAGACTTATATCCAAAATGTGAATGCTTTAAAACAACCATAGATTAGCTTCATCGTCATAGAAGAGCGATTCGTTGTAAACCGGCAAAAAAGGTGTCAGTCAGGGGCGGCTCTACTGTAAGGGCACACGGTCACGTGCCCCACCTATTAATTATTGGTAACCATTAATCATTATTATAAATAAATTAGCCTGGCCAATAATACGTTGCTTAAATACCTACTTTTTTGTAATTTATAAAATGTTTTGAAATGTTGCTATTACGTTTGTGAAGCCAAATGTTTTAGTTTGAACAGTAGTTCGCGCTCTCCGGGCTCAAGCCTGATGAGCCGGGACTGCTCTAGCTAATCTTATGGGGTCTAGTCAACACTACCTGCAGCTATGAATCCCACACTTTACACGTCGCTAAATGCAGCCTCCTCGGGCACAGAGAAAGTGGTGACCGAAGCCGAGTTTGGGTCGAAATCGAACGTGTTTCCATCTCTATCCTCTTTCGCGCCAGAGACCATAGGGAGTTTAAGAAATATTTCTATTCTCTGTGCAAGTTTCAAGGGTAGTAGTACAACACAATACATCACTAAACAACCTGTTGCAAATATAGTTTTATAAAAGCTCCGCCTATTAGTGTGAAAGCCTTCCTATTGGAGAATAGTCCCAAACTCGCATTCTGATTTGTGGTCACTTTCAGTCCACGTGGAGTGGACATCTCTCTGTCACATACCTGTCTCAATAGTACGTGCCAGTCACACAAAAGACGAAGATTAGGAAGGAAAAAAAGTAGTTCAGGGAAAATTCTCACCCCTCCCAACATAATAATAAGAGTTCCTAGAAAAAGCAATTTGACATTTATTTTTGTAATATTTTACTTGAACAGATCACCTCCAGTAAGTATTTGTGGGTTCAGTCTGTGTCGAGATTTCGATTTGTGCAGTCGGATGTTGTGAGTGCTATTGCTGAGTGTTTAAACGTGAATTCAGTCCAACACATTTTTAGTTTAATTGAAAATCAGGTACCATTTATTGTTAAGCTAGAAATTAAAAAACTAGGACGTCCTACTCCACTGTTAGACATCCAACAAACTGATAATAGGTGAGTTATAAGTACATTAAATTCTCACTAAATGTATCGTGTAATTTAAAGTTGTGTACTTGTGTTTCACAAGTAACATGTGCCCCTCCCGGACAATGGCCCACGAGCCGCCACTGGTGTCAGTCAAAGGTGTCTCACCTTTCACGCCCAATAAAGAACATTTAAAAAACGGAAATATTAATTGACACAAAGAATCATTCGTAAGAAAGAGCATTCAATTCTCTAGAGGATGACATATTCTGATTTTCTTATTGGACAATTTTAGGAACATTTTAAATCAATTTTAAGAGCTGAAGTCGGGTGTTCCATAAGGTACGTGAACATAAAGTCATAGGCTACATAGACGAACGCTTCAGTAAGGTTGTTTCGGAGCAATTATTGCTCTCACAAAATAATATTCCCGTGATCATCTTACCAACTCCCGCTAATTTTAAGCTTTCACATTCTCTGCGTTAGACTGGGTGGACTTCCAGTGGCGGCCCGAGTCTCTGGACACAGCCGGGGCCAAACTCTTCGCATTAATATACCCACCACCAAACTGGTAGATATCGCTGTGGGAAAGTAAGTGACAGGATGGGACGAGAATATTAGAAGTTGGGGGGGGGGGGGGGGGTAGAATGTTCCTCTTTCCCACAAGGTTTTGGATGTGTGATGTGTGTAAGGTGACACAACACTTGATAAAAGAATTTATATTAGGCCTACTTGTTCTTAATATATTTTTGTTGGTATCTGAAATATCTTGTTTATTATATCTGTATTGCAGCTACAAATTACATTCAGGGGCGGCTCGTGCGTAAGGGCACACGGGCACGTGCCCTCCCTTTCCTCCCGCCAACAATCACTCACATTAAATTCCGAGTTGTATACTTGTGATATATTTACATAAAAATAGAAGTTTGTATTTTCAAAATGCACATTCAAATAAAAGCGCGCTGGGCGCTTGTCCAGGCGGTGCCCGAAATCTGCGACAGAGTGTGATAGTATGTAGTGCGGAGAGTGCCAAGCAGGCGACCAACTTTAACAACAACGAACTTTCGTGTGGCTTGCAGAAGAGTCGACTACCTGGCGCATGCGCACTTTCATTTTTCCAAGAAAGTGTGAGGGGAACCCCCAAAAGAAAAGGTTAACGATAGGCAAGGTAGAGCCTGTATTTCACTGGCCCAAGTGATTAGACAGTTGGTTGGACTGCTGTTATCATTGAGTTTGTTAGTTAACAAACTCAATGATGTTACCACGCGATCCGAGTGTGAGTAATTGTGTGCCGATTGTGTGCTGACAGGTGGTTGTCTTTGTGTAGGTCTACATTAGTGCAGTGCCTGATTTATGTGGAGTTGACTTTGTAGTGTGTGAGTGACAGTAGTGTAGCCTCGTCAAATAATTATGGACAGTGATAATATTCCGTGTTACACCAAAACAATACTTGAGTTAAGAAGATCGACTGTTAGCGAAGACATTTAGGTCCACCAAGATCAGACTTGTGCATTAGTCAGGCTGTTCTGTTAGCTACATGTGCATAATGCATTCTTCTGTTTTACATGCCTTTTGTTTGGTGGTACATGCGTAGGGATTTGTCACATATAGCCTACAAAACCTCACATTAACACAGCTGTTGCTGTTATGGTTGTTGTATTTATCACCTAGCCCAGTTGTCTTAAGTAGGTAGTTTAGTTCTTAAGTTGGTCATACTGTTTAAATCTAGCCATGACTCGGCGCGGGAGTCGGGTGTCCAATTTCAAACATGGTATAGGTTTCTTTACGTGTTATTAACAGTGTTCAATAAATCTATATTCATCCTGAAGTATTGTGTACTTATTTTGGATAAGACATAACAGGATTGGTGTCAAAGATTCGAAACACTTGAGTGAGAAAACCAAAAAACATGGACTATCCAAAGTCATTTGGACAATGAAATGAGTCTACCGTTGATAGGTAGGAATAATATCAGACAACAACTATAGATGTCGGCTATAGAATTTCTGTTCGTAAACACAATGACACATACGTTAAAATATTATGTAAGTTTGCATGTGCTGTTATTTTATTAGGCCTATCTTCTGTATCTGTGTCAGTGTCTAAATGTGACTCTAAACTGCGACTAGCTACCCTTTTTAAATGTTAACTGATTTGTGCGCTACCTATTTCAAAACCCACGAGCCGCCACTGATTACATTTCACTTTAGTAGTAGAATAAATGTAGATTGTAGACGAACAAGTCCCTGTTATTTATTGAACGCACAAATTAGTTTTCGTTTCGAACCCTCATAATAGCTCATCTTACTAAGTTTTTTTTTTGGCACATACAGGAAATGTAAAATGAAATCAGCTATGCCAAGTCAGGCAAAACGTGTCTCTATAAATGTGTCGCAAGAGGATCATCAGCATCTCCTTTACCGATCATGATCTTTCCAATTTCTTATATTTCCTAGGAGTAAACTTGCTATTGAATTTGCTATACGACAAGCTCTAAGCACAGTCCAGTATTATCAGGTCTCGCAAAAAGCGGTGGCAGTTTCAGAGATGCGCGGCAGGTAGCGCTAGACGTTGGCGTACAGAAATGCACTAAAAACGCTGTTGCGGCAAATACACGACAGATAGCGCGGCAAGTAGGCGGGCCACATAGGTCTTATACACGGCAGAAAGTGTAGCGCTTTCTGTGTGGCTACGGCGTAACTGCCAACGCTATTGGCTTTACGGCACACGCCACCTTGCAAGGCCTAATTAACAATGAGTTTTAACATCTATTACTTAATATAGATATAATATGTTAAACATCATTACTAAATAATAATAGAGGAAACGCCAAAACGTCGCAGTTTGCATAAACAGAACAATAATAACTGACAGGCGCGGTCAAATGGTAGGAGTATTGAATGCAGTGTTATCGTCCATCTATGCTTTACTACACGTTCACTGAAGTTAAGCAATATCGGTCTAGTTCAGGAGAAAAGATGGTGACCGAGACCGTTCTTCTCTGAAACACACAGTTGGTTTGAGCTGTCGAGGGTTTGAAAGCTTCGTCCTTCTCGTCACCTGCTCGGCAGTTCACGTTAGTTACACCGTCCTTTCGGATGGGACGTAAAGCCGATGGTCTTCTTGGTACTACTTGACAGAAGTAAGCAACGTGCCGGTACCAGGGTTAGGTACTAATCTTCTTCACCATCATCACTTTATATTAAATTTTCGCTAGTGTAACCTCGGTCCTGTTGCAAATATAGAATACATCAATTAATTTTAGTATGTGACAAATACGGACCGTGGAAATGTATAAAAATCGTTTGTGTCACCAGTAATTAACTTACGTTATTGTAATTTGACGTGAACGAAGTAGTTGATTTCACTTATATATTAACATTAATTTATGTACGCTAATTTGGTGTGAACGGCGCTTACTAACTTATCCATGAACAAGATTCAAATAGAAGTGGAAATATTGTTAATGAAATTGTCACTTTTTGATGATGATTACCCAAAACGAATGATCCGGTTGACAATTTATCGTTAAATTAATGACCCGTTGCCCCCTCCCCCACAGATTGTGATTGCCGCCCGTGATAATAACCCCCCCCCCCCCCCCCCCTCCCACTCATGTGAACGTACGTCCCCACGGAGAATATGTCACGGCCGCCTATATAGCCCAGCCTAGCGGAGCTGCAGCTCAGAGGCTAACCCGGTCAGGGAGGGGGTTTATAAATATGACATTTCCTAATATTCCAAATGGAAGCGTTCGTATTCATGCACACCGAGAAGGGGCGGGTGGGAATGAGGGGGAGGGGGAGGGGGTCTCAATTGTCAACATGCAGAAAAATCGTGGAAAACCTTAAAGATTTTTTGCGACGCCCAAGGATGAAAACATGTATTTAATATTGATGCCGGTTGAGGGGAGGCGGCGAATTTGGTAAATGAGACAGGCGAGCCCAACAGTTGAAATCTTTGTCGTGATAAATGTGAATGTGAGAGTGTTTGTGAAAGATTTTACCCATCAAAAGACAGCCTTGCCGCTGTTTCTCACAACTTCTCCGTTAATATAACTTTCAAGTCAAGACGAGTTCTCAAAAGTGATTTCATTCGTTACAAAATATGTTCGTTACAAGTGTTTGCATCACTTTCCTAAACCTTCTTCATAGTGATGCACACTTGGAGCATTATTCAGGTATGCCATATTCATTATACGTCCTGCATTTAGTACACTGTAGATGACCTAGAATGCTAGCAGCTATATTATTATGATTATTGAATTTGATGGTGAGCTGAAATTAACGAAAACAATCCGAAAGCTTCAATTTTTCAGATGACGGGCTGTCAGTCTCTTGTTCAATACTGACCAATATCTGGATGTTGTTACTATTGATACACTATTGTCTTGTGCAACTCCATTTAGGCCTTGCAATGACTTGAAGTATGTGGCATAGTTTGTTTTTGGCTGATCGAAAGATTTCTGCATCAAAATAGATGGTAGAGGTACCATCTATTTTGATAATCATATTGAAACTGAATATTTACTAGATATTCTCAATCCAATTTGACATTCTTGCTGACTTGTCCGTGTGACGACATAGCGTGTAGTCGTGTGAAGCTCCTCCTACAAGAGTCGAGGGATCCCCACCTGCGGGTATACTGCGGCACAGAGGGCGACCCAAGGTCACGTACCCACCCTGTCGCAGCAAAACAACGCAAATGCCGCCGCGCACATCTTTTTATCCCTCCGGCAATCGCTTCGATATAGACAACGATCGTAAAGGAATAACTGGCCTGAATATGGTAAGACATTGTACACACACACACACGTCGCGGACGTGCTGTGACGTGCAGACCGTGGCCGCTTGAAATATTGACGCTATTTGGGGCAATCTTTTTACTATTAAATATTTGTATTCTCCCTCATTTCTCGAGGATTTAATTCCGTACCCTGTACTCACGTTCTGAGTGGAAACAGGAAATATCACTCGAATCATTCGACGCCTGTGGAGCCGAGAGGTCTCACGTACGACGCTGGACAGACAGACAGACAGATAGACAGATAGACTGATGGATAGGCAAGCAGGCGAGGAGTGGGCTGACGTGGAATTTCATCTGTTTCATCATTGTTACTACATGAAGCAATTCAAATATTTGATATTCATTTTGAAATGTACAACGCCCAATCCACTATTTCTTAACATCCACATGTTTGATATTGTTTAATGTTGTTAATTAATGTTTATTGTTTAATATAGATTAATGTAGCAGGCATGCTTTTGTTACTTTTATCTACTTCCTTTATATTAATGAGAACCACTTTTTAACGGTTATAAAATGTAAACACTGTTTTATTTATGTGTGCCATTAAAGTACAAGTACAGGAAGTGCACGTAAGTATATGTTGTACTTTTAAATGCCTTCATCTGCTACTAATTAAAATAGTGATATTTTGTAAACTAAGGATGCAACATTATTGTTAAGCTTTTATCAGATCTAGAGTACAAGAACTTTTAATGTATTATGTACAGTGTTATACATCGTTGAAATGTGTTGTGAAAGAAGAAATCCATGCGTAATGTTAGAAAGAGGATTTATTAATTAAAATGGCTGCCTTTTATTTTCGTTAACGCTATTAAATTATAAACGAATGTTCCAAAGTCAAATCTTAAACATAAATCTATTTTTTACCAAATAAATACATAATTGTTAAAATACTTTTGTGTTCATAACAAATCCACCCGTGACATCAAACTTATCTTTCTATGTTATTAACTTAATTTTATTTATTCATGTTTGTCCTTCTGGTATAGTTATAAAATTAATTTACTATAATGAGTTGAAAGTATGCAAATACAAGTTAGCCTATACAAGAATGGCATCTGATCAAATTGTCAGAACAATCGTTGAAAACAAAACCGATTATAAAAACACTTTTTAATATAATTTCCGATTTCCAATTAATTTAATTCCCTCTCGATCAAGATTTTGTAATTTCTAGAGTAGTGAAAGACATTAAGGTAGCACTACCTCTAAATATGTTGAGCACTTCAGTGTCCAGAGTCTAAACGAAGAACGACAGATTTCCCCCCCCCCCCCCCTCCACCCTCCGAGAAAGACCGTCGCCCACCCAAGTCCTCCACTTTCCATCGCCGTGCGGTAAAGTAATATGGCTTTTACTGACAAAACGCCCCAATAACCCCATAAAACTTTACAGGATCTCTTTGCATCATTGAATATTCCAGACTCGCATCCTAAAAAACTACGACCCTATCCCAATAAAAAGCCACGGCTTTCGAATTAGCCTGGTGGTTCGATTCCCAGTTGTCAACCGCGTCGGGCGGTCGCTCTCGTCATATCTCGCGATATCCGATATTGCCGACTACGTGTCCGTCAACCGTGTATTTCCCCACAGTCGCATCAAACGAACGACACTCGAAACTTGGATGTTGATATGTTCCGCTCCCCCGGGACCACTCCGGTCTCGATACAGGGGCAGGTGACTCCTGGGGGGGTAGTTTTATGCCGCCCGCCCGATCACCGCAGAAACCTATGCATAAACTGAATCCAGGCACGGTATATAAATAGTTGAAGGAAATGGCGGCCAAAGAGATTATTTATGTGGGCTATATATCAAGGCAGGCACCGTTCCATAAAGCGCAATAATTCCAGGCTTGCTGAATAATCCAGGTACATGGCCAGGATGCTTATGTAATCGGAAGGAGTTTAAATATTTCACCGCGAAGGGAATTAGTGGTTTTTAGGGCATTACATAACGGTTTTGTTTATAAGAGACTTCGTTTATTTGCTTGGGCCAAAGAAGCCGCGTGAAACAATGGCGCCTGGTGGTTTGAACTACAGTTGAGTGATGGTGACATAAGATGCAATAATGGAATACACAACTAAAACAAAACCCTTCTATATCGACATATTCTTCGGTTGAGAGGCAATATATTGAACGGACGCATAAAAGTCAGTGCGTATTGTGAATATCCACTTACCGAAAGATTCTTACAATATTAAAAAAGTTAAAACATTGTATGCCTGATCAAAACCCATAAAAGTACGTTATATACACACAAAAGTACACATAAAAGTACATTACTTGAAAAAGAGGTCATTATTACTAACAACCTAACATTTAGTTCCGTAATAACGAAATAAATACTAGATTAAAAAAGTTAAGAATATTTTAATCCGTACGTTTGAATTATTTGGAAGAAATAATGAAAATATTAATAATGAATTTTTTTCAAAATCATTACCGAAATGATCGGAATATTTGAATGAATGAAACTGAATGCTGGCTAAAGTCCATTCCTACAAAAGAACGATCCCAGGTAGCAAGAAATTTCCCCTCCTCGTTACCACCACCACTCGGCACGGGTGACACTGCTTGCGAGGCGTTGGAATGCGGTAGACAGCATGACCCATTGTCCAGGTGTCATTGTTATGAACGCAATTTTTTGATGTAGTTGAAATGATACAATTTCTAATTTATTTTCAGATATATGGAATAATGACGTAATATTAATATAAACTGAATTTTGTATTTTTAAAATAGCTTGAAAACTGCCGTATTTAGAGCAAGTAGTAACTATGGTTACGATCATGTTAGAAAATATAATAATACAAGAGACTAAGAATGACTGCAGAATAAACACGTAAAATTAATATAAAATAAGGTGTATTTTTAAAATAACTTGATTACTGCCCATTTTAAAGCAGTGTGCTCATCATCATTATGATTTTCAGACTTAAATCGTTTATATTAAAAGTATATTTTCAAATTCAAAATTAAATTTAGATTGTTTTCTCGGGATTGTATAATATAGCTAAAAAAAAAATAATAATAATTACTAACTGATAATACTACTGATAATTACTAACTTTTGACTTTATCCGAACTTTGTTATTTTTAGAACCACACTAGTTTTCAGGCGTCTTGCCTCGGCGAGAGTGATTGACAGATGAATGAAATACACCTTTGACTCATGTTTTAAAATTGGCATGATAACTACCGTATTTAGAGCAAGTATAGTAACTTTATGGTCACGATCTTGTAAATAAAGAATATAATAAACATAATACAACGCCATGAAAATATACTTTTAATATAAACGATTTAAGTCTGAAAATCATAATGATGATGAGCACACTGCTTTAAAATGGGCAGTAATCAAGTTATTTTAAAAATACACCTTATTTTATATTAATTTTACGTGTTTATTCTGCAGTCATTCTTAGTCTCTTGTATTATTATATTTTCTAACATGATCGTAACCATAGTTACTACTTGCTCTAAATACGGCAGTTTTCAAGCTATTTTAAAAATACAAAATTCAGTTTATATTAATATTACGTCATTATTCCATATATCTGAAAATAAATTAGAAATTGTATCATTTCAACTACATCAAAAAATTGCGTTCATAACAATGACACCTGGACAATGGGTCATGCTGTCTACCGCATTCCAACGCCTCGCGAGCAGTGTCACCCGTGCCGAGTGGTGGTGGTAACGAGGAGGGGAAATTTCTTGCTACCTGGGATCGTTCTTTTGTAGGAATGGACTTTAGTAACCTTTTTTTAAATATTATATTGCAACGTGTTTAGCTTTTAAGATGATTGTTAAAAACCTTTGTTTTTGGCGGTTATAATAGGCCTACTTGAGACACTCCTTTGCCCTTATTGTGTACAAACATATATTAGAGCAGTGGTGTAGTGCCAAATTTACCAGTACGTATACGCTTCAGTGGGAAGCTGGAGGGACACATCTTGCCAGACAAAAGAACACGGGGGGTTTGGGGGGCAGAGCCCCCCGCCCCCCAACAATAGCGCCGCAGGCGATTTAAAAAAAAGGCTTTTTAGGGTTGTTTTGAGCGTTTTAGATACCAATACTGGACTGAATGCAATCCCAAAATACTGCAGTTTTTGTAGTGCAAAACCAGAAAATCACCAAAAATAATTGGAACACTGACGAGAATTGTTCAGGAATACATTTTGGGGCTTGGGAAGTGGTTTGCATGGTGACATACACGCCGCACTTGGCCCATATAGGTATATCTGTTTATACTTGGCTGTTGATAATTGACACCGCAATATTTTTACCAAGCGAGACGATTGTATCCTACTTGGTGTACTGGCGGGACGCGGGACCTAAAATTGAATATCGGGACTCCCAGATCCAGGGGGGGGGGGGGGGGGGTCTTAGAGGATTTGAGGCCTTGTGCCAATTAAATGCCAGTGCTAGAGAGCACAATTTTACCTATGGAGAAAAGCTTACTATCGTTAATTAATAATGTGTCCGTCATTCGAGGCATGTTACGACCGTATCATTGCGTATCACTCGTATCATAACCAAAACCAGTGTGTATACGAAAGTTTTTTAGTCGGAGCAGTGTGTATACGGCGTATACGCCCGTATACGCACCACTACACCACTGTATTAGAGCCCCACAACAGTGCATCAAATGCGTGCCCAAATATTGCACATGCAGTATACACAGCCAGTTAAGCTTTTTGATTATGGTCACCCTGCTCTAGCAACATGACAAGTCACGCAAAAGGCTCTTAGAATGCCGTTATTTCAATCGCGATTGTAAGAGCCATGTGCACAGACAATGTCAAGCTAAGTATACATGATTTGTTGCTATGGAATTATTTTATTACATGTTATTGTTCATAAGAAAAACAAATTCCATACTTGACTTGACTGTACAATTGGCCCTTCTCACTGGTGTAGCTAGGCCAAAGGCACGAGCGAAACTCCCAGTGGACTCATGTTTCACTTTGTGCCGTTTCATGAGTTGTGCTTTCCATTCTGGAGGATTTTAATCATTAATGATATCTTAATAAATCCCTATTTGTTTTGCATTTATGAAGCTTACAAAATTATCTATACACCACAATAACTTCCGATAGCGATATAAAACCTACTTTCTCATTTGTATTGTGTAAGCTCAACTTGTTCCTTATTTACAGATGTTGTGACGAAAAAGAAACCAGCATTGAACTGTAAACACATAACATTAGTGGAAGCCAACGTGTAGTGGGGGATCTGCTATGTCTTATAGCTCTATTGCTTGTCCATAACCAAGTAACACTCTCTGATGTATAAAGCTTTGTATCAATGTCTTCTTCACGACGTTAATGACAGCAGAGTGTGAATAGATATACGTTATATGATTGACGTCCGACAAGTTTTCATAAAAACACGTTTGGTGCCAATTTTTACTAGATGAAGATGTTGCGGTATTATAATTAAGTAAAACGAAATTTTTTTTTTTTAAATGTCATTCTTATCAGATTAAATAAATACATTTGTATTTTATTTATTATCTACCCATGTATTAACCAGACACTAGAAGGGGCGCATATAGGATACAGTAGCTCTACAGTGGCGAATATGTAAGTGAACGAATGCCCTAGTATTTTGGAAGATTGCCGCCATATTGAATCCCAAGCGATGGAGTTTGTTGAGCCACGAGTAGAATCGCTCTAACGTGTCTGTACAACAGCTGTGTCGAGAGATTTGCTTGTATCACAAATTGCCATTTATTTACAGAACCTTCGGTGTGCCACTGCAACTATAGTCAGCGAAAGCGCTCACAGTCGTGCGTGCACTATACTTGGTATAGGCTATCCGCGCACTTAATTATACGCAGACTAGATCTTTCGCACACTATAGGTTATTCGTGGACTAAAGTTCGCGAACTTTATTGTTCGATTAGTAGATATTATTTTGCCAGTGTTATATTGTGCAGCCTACAGCAGGAATTCCGACAACAATTGCGTTTTATTAATAAGCACTTGATGTAATAATTGTTAGGTATTGACGAAAGGGCCGGTCTTACAATCTCCTTATAAGAAAGTTGTTTGTAGCAATTAAGCTATTTAGAGGATTTCAAGGGTTTTGATTGGTCGTTGCCATGGAGAAAACAAGCTATTCGATGAATAAGTAGTTATTGGGACATTGTAAGACTGGGGCTAAGTAGTATACAAAAGAAAATGTAGAAGCATTTATACTTGATTTGATTTGATTATTGGATTTCGCGGCTAGAGTGACCCCATAGTATCCGTCAAATTGTGCTAAGTTTAATCGGTAAAACATTATATATAGTCACGAACCGAAAAATTGCAACCCATTTCTTTCATTAGGAGTTGAAAAGTACGTGTGGGTTGCTGAAGGTTAAGAAATGCCGACATTACACGACTCAATACTTTCGTCAAACTTATTGAATTCAATAACAAAAGCGAATCAAAAACAGTTTGGTAAAAACTGCAACAATAAAGCTTCTATTATTTGATGCTTTTTTGTCATTGAATTTAATAGTTTGACGAAAGTATTGAACCGTGTAATGTGGGTATAAGACGACCACATTTCACTGTTATATGAACAGTCATATAAGACATGTAGGCATGGCTGGGCAGAGAACGTTTCTGAGAATGATTACAATAATAAAAGCACAAGCATCGATTCCAAAAATAGTCATGTGGCCGTGTTTTGTTTCGGACAAACATTGAATGTGCACCAATCAAAGGGAGATACAACAATGGAGTTGCCTAGCAACACATTGATTGTCCACCTGTGATGTCACAACCACCTCAATTGAGTCGTGTGCTATTGCTGCCTCTTCATACATCACTTCATGGAGCTGATGTGACTTAAGAAACAGTATTCGTCAAGGGAATTTAATTTAAACCACATCGCTAAAAATAACAACATGGCTGCCCTCTGAATCCTCCAAGCAGAGATTCGGTAAATCTCAATCAGCGCACACTGATTCTCATGACTCATAAGGTTTAGGCCTTCTACTTAGACCTTTCATAATGTTCATATTATGAGAAATATTCATGGATCACAGACGTGTTCTAAAAAAGTGTGGAATGGATCAATTACTAAAAAACGAAGTTTACCTATCTCCCGGTCCGTATAGAACTGAAAGCAACTATCTTTTACCCTTTCTTCTTGAAAAAAGTGATAAAGAGAACTATTACCATTGCACAGATTTGTGTACAACCTAAACTTCTACAAAAACGCCGAAAAAAACGATTTTATTCCCCATTGGCACCAGAAAGCAAATTAATTATTGGTTGACACATTTACAAAACAGTCTAGGTCTACTCCCCCAGTTACAATTTCAGTTACCATTGTGTTGAATATTCCTTGTTATGTTTAGTTTCCAGATAAGTTTTGAAAGAACTAAATTCAGGCTTAACTCTTTCTGCGCTCCTGATACATTTAAAACACAGCACATTTTCGTTTGATGACGTAATTTGAGCGCATGTAAATGTCCCGGCCACAGTACCGGATTATTTATTGTACCCGGCCCCGCGTAGCCGAGCTGAAACATTAACGGGGGCTCCGCCATTTCCGTGACGAATTGACCTCATCTGATCCAGAATGCACCGCGTTCGGACAGTTAAAAGTAACGACATTACACGATCGAACGTGTTCGACTTCCTTCATTTGCTTCCTTATTGATGGACTTGTTAATGCGCGCAGTGTGCATCTTTCATTGCCGGGTCGGTAACACAGCAGTCTGTACTGCAACGCGGGGGTTGTGTTTGTTCTACGTGGTGTTATGCAACTGTCGGAGACAATGCTTGATATTGATGACGTGTTAATGCGCGCAGTGTGCATCTTTCATTGCCGGGTCGGTAACACAGGAGTCTGTACTGCAACGCGGGGGTTGTGCTTGATATTGATGGACTTGTTAATGCGCGCAGTGTGCATCTTTCATTGCCGGGTCGGTAACACAGGAGTCTGTACTGCAACGCGGGGGTTGTGTTGGTTCTACGTGGTGTTATCCAACTGTCGGAGACAATGCTTGATATTGATGGACTTGTTAATGCGCGCAGTGTGCATCTTTCATTGCCGGGTCGGTAACACAGGAGTCTGTACTGCAACGCGGGGATTGTGTTTGTTCTACGTGGTGTTATGCAACTGTCGGAGACAATGCTTGATATTGATGGACTTGTTAATGCGCGCAGTGTGCATCTTTCATTGCCGGGTCGGTAACACAGGAGTCTGTACTGCAACGCGGGGGTTGTGTTTGTTCTACGTGGTGTTATGCAACTGTCGGAGACAATGCTTGATATTGATGGACTTGTTAATGCGGGTAGTGTGCATCTTTCATTGCCGGGTCGGTAACACAGCAGTCTGTACTGCAACGCGGGGGTTGTGTTTGTTCTACATGGTGTTATGCAACTGTCGGAGACAATGCTTGATATTGATGGACTTGTTAATGCGCGCAGTGTGCATCTTTCATTGCCGGGTCGGTAACACAGGAGTCTGTACTGCAACGCGGGGGTTGTGTTTGTTCTACGTGGTGTTATGCAACTGTCGGAGACAATGCTTGATATTGATGGACTTGTTAATGCGCGCAGTGTGCATCTTTCATTGCCGGGTCGGTAACACAGGAGTCTGTACTGCAACGCGGGGGTTGTGTTTGTTCTACGTGGTGTTATGCAACTGTCGGAGACAATGCTTGATATTGATGGACTTGTTAATGCGGGTAGTGTGCATCTTTCATTGCCGGGTCGGTAACACAGCAGTCTGTACTGCAACGCGGGGGTTGTGTTTGTTCTACATGGTGTTATGCAACTGTCGGAGACAATGCTTGATATTGATGGACTTGTTAATGCGCGCAGTGTGCATCTTTCATTGCCGGGTCGGTAACACAGGAGTCTGTACTGCAACGCGGGGGTTGTGTTTGTTCTACGTGGCGTTATGCAACTGTCGGAGACAATGCTTGATATTGATGGACTTGTTAATGTGCGCAGTGTGCATCTTTCATAGCCGGGTCGGTAACACAGGAGTCTGTACTGCAACGCGGGGGTTGTGTTTGTTCTACGTGGTGTTATGCAACTGTCGGAGACAATGCTTGATATTGATGGACTTGTTAATGCGCGCAGTGTGCATCTTTCATTGCCGGGTCGGTAACACAGGAGTCTGTACTGCAACGCGGGGGTTGTGTTTGTTCTACGTGGTGTTATGCAACTGTCGGAGACAATGCTTGATATTGATGGACTTGTTAATGCGGGTAGTGTGCATCTTTCATTGCCGGGTCGGTAACACAGCAGTCTGTACTGCAACGCGGGGGTTGTGTTTGTTCTACATGGTGTTATGCAACTGTCGGAGACAATGCTTGATATTGATGGACTTGTTAATGCGCGCAGTGTGCATCTTTCATTGCCGGGTCGGTAACACAGGAGTCTGTACTGCAACGCGGGGGTTGTGTTTGTTCTACGTGGTGTTATGCAACTGTCGGAGACAATGCTTGATATTGATGGACTTGTTAATGCGGGTAGTGTGCATCTTTCATTGCCGGGTCGGTAACACAGGAGTCTGTACCGCAACGCGGGGGTTGTGTTTGTTTTACGTGGTGTTATGCAACTGTCGGAGACAATGCTTGATATTGATGACGTGTTAATGCGCGCAGTGTGCATCTTTCATTGCCGGGTCGGTAACACAGGAGTCTGTACTGCAACGCGGGGGTTGTGTTTGTTCTACGTGGTGTTATGCAACTGTGGGAGACAATGCTTGATATTGATGACGTGTTAATGTGCGCAGTGTGCATCTTTCATTGCCGGGTCGGTAACACAGGAGTCTGTACTGCAACGCGGGGGTTGTGTTTGTCCTACGTGGTGTTATGCAACTGTCGGCGACAATGCTTGATATTTATGGACTTGTTAATGCGGGCAGTGTGCATCTTTCATTGCCGGGTCGGTAACACAGGAGTCTGTACTGCAACGCGGGGGTTGTGTTTGTTCTACGTGGTGTTATGCAACTGTCGGGAGACAATGTTTGATATTGATGGACTTGTTAATGCGGGCAGTAAGCATCTTACATTGCCGGGTCGGTAACACAGGAGTCTGCACTGCAACGCGGGGGTTGTGTTTGTTCTACGTGGTGTTATGCAACTGTCGGGAGACAATGTTTGATATTGATGGACTTGTTAATGCGGGCAGTGTGCATCTTTCATTGCCGGGTCGGTAACACAGGAGTCTGCACTGCAACGCGGGGGTTGTGTTTGTTCTACGTGGTGTTATGCAACTGTCGGGAGACAATGTTTGATATTGATGGACTTGTTAATGCGGGCAGTGTGCATCTTTCATTGCCGGGTCGGTAACACAGGAGTCTGTACTGCAACGCGGGGGTTGTGTTTGTTCTACGTGGTGTTATGCAACTGTCGGAGACAATGCTTGATATTGATGGACTTGTTAATGCGGGCAGTGTGCATCTTTCATTGCCGGGTCGGTAACACAGGAGTCTGTACTGCAACGCGGGGGTTGTGTTTGTTCTACGTGGTGTTATGCAACTGTCGGAGACAATGCTTGATATTGATGACGTGTTAATGCGCGCAGTGTGCATCTTTCATTGCTGGGTCGGTAACACAGGAGTCTGTACTGCAACGCGGGGGTTGTGTTTGTTTTACGTGGTGTTATGCAACTGTCGGAGACAATGCTTGATATTGATGACGTGTTAATGCGCGCAGTGTGCATCTTTCATTGCTGGGTCGGTAACACAGGAGTCTGTACTGCAACGCGGGGGTTGTGTTTAATTTAAGTGGTGTTATGATACTGTCGGAGACAATGCTTGATATTGATGAGCAGTGTGCATCTTTCATTGCCGGGTCGGTAACACAGGAGTCTGTACTGCAACGCGGGGGTTGTGTTTGTTCTACTTGGTGTTATGCAACTGTCGGAGACAATGCTTGACATTGATGAACAAGAGAGGAACAAAACATAAAAATAGGCCTGCACTGCAATTGAAATTTTGTGATTGAAACTCTTGCTATGTGTGTCGAATAGGTATTAAATTCTTGATAAGTAGAACACTAAGTTGGTGCTTACGGATTCATCTACTTCGTCAGTGTGAGATTAATTACGTTGCGACTATGTGTTTACCTTTTATTAGCGAAGACAACTATTCTTACTACATTAGCGAAGACAACTAGAGAGTGCTACTCCTGCTTCGCGCGCCATCTTGCCGCAGACTTGGACAATGGCCGCGAAGGAGGGAACCTTAGACGAGGGAACAAGTACTTTCAATGCTGACACGAGCGAAAGGGAAAATTAGTAAGTGGATGTAATTATGGACACCAGATGACTTTTGTACGAAAATAGGCGCTGGCGGAAGATACCTATGCTATGCGGATATTGCCTTTCGAATTCAATGTATGCAACACTTTTAAGGGGAACAAACGTGGCGACTTCTGTAATGTTCTAGCCTATACAGACCTAACCATGCGACTTATTGAACTATTTCCATAATCTCGTCTGGTAGCAACTAAACACTGTATTTTTAAATCAGGCAATCACTGTAAACTGTCAAATACACTTTACTTTAGTTAGACCCTTTGTTGGACGTGCAAAGTCCTTCTCACTGTCCTAGCAATCTGGAAATCTCTATCCAGTGTCCTAGAAGCAACGGTCTTGAATAGGACTGTCACACAATCGCCAGCACACAACTCGAGCTCCTCCATCATATGTGCTGTGTACTAACATGGCTCACACCAATTGTGCGGAATAGTTTAAACGCTGGTAAAATACTACTATAGTTTCAACGCTAGTACTACAGTTCAGCCCAAAATTTAGTTTGTTTCATGATTCGAACGGTACTCCTACGTAAGATCGAGCAAAGTATTATTCTGTGTGTTTTATCTGCTATAACTGCGGCATCAACAACGGAAAACATTCCACGTGGAGGAGATCAATATTAATACAGAAACCACAAATCAGAAAGCGAGTTTGAAAGATTTGGCCAATAGATACGATTGCATCCTGTCAGTCACCAATAGATGCCAACTATATTGTATGATTTAGTAAACATGAACCAGGCTGTTTAGCACCGTTATTCAATGTTTCCACCTAGATTTGGAAATTGTTTCCCATCAGACCTTGTTTGATGGCAATCTCTGGGATCAACCATTTAATGAATCACGATGATCTGGGCAATCTCTAGACATATTTTCTGACTTTTTTTGTAATTTCCTCCGCGAAAAAGAATTCGATCTATGGATTCTGAGGTGGAAAAAGAACACCAAATATCTGCGCTCAACGAAAAAAGAAGGTAACACGTATAGCCAAGTTCTGAATGTTATTGCTCGATGGAGAACCCACTATTGGAGTAGTCCAGGCTACAGTGTGATGGAGGGAGATAAGTATTCCCTAAGTCAGGCTATACATCCCGCCTGAAATATGTAGGTGAAATGTGTAGGTTACTACAAGAGTGGCACGTCCGATCTTGGTAACGAGTAGTGGCCTTGGGCCTTGACGCCAGACTTCAAGGATTTCTGCCACACCAATAAGGTTTCAAATGGTATCCATAATTTAACTCAGCTTAACTTAGATATTTTAGAATGTTGACATGCTTTGATTGATGGCGTTTTCCAATGGACAGCAATCAGTGCGCTTCTGGTGTGCCTGTTGCATTGTTGTGCACTGCTGTTCTAACTTCTACTTGTAAGTGGCGCACTTAGTGCAGTCCAGTGCAGCCATTGGAAAACGCCATTAGAAAACGTTAGATTTTGAATGTCAAAATAAACGCTAGCTGATCATTAATAATACGATTGCACTTGTAATTAAATGCCTACTTGCTGTGTAGAAATATTAGGGAATTAAAGCAAGGGTTAGTATAATACAATCAATTTCAATTTATTTCTGTTTGTATATTGTTTAGTTCAGTTTAAATATTATTTAAGATAACATTAAAACTAGTTTTAGAGCCCATGCAGCAGTTTCCCACCAAGACCAAACCACATTTATATTTTATCTGTGTTCCGATCCATCGCCTCCCCCAAACAACATTAACCGTCTTAATGTCCTGTTGGGCTGTTGGCAGACACTTAATGGTTCACCACTGAATCTCTGACGAGGCCGATATAGTAGTCGCGCATTAAAACCGTCGCGCGGACATTAATGAACGCGTGGAATAACAAATTGCTGTCAACTTGGTACTATCGTTTATCAATATTAATTCTATATTTAATATCTTAGCCGTGTTTTATTGGTTCTTCTGGTTTCATTATTTAGAATGAACAAGACACGTGCCTATAAAAGGGAATACGCTATTTCCACCATTCAAGTTGTAATAAATTACATGAGCAGTTACCTTTTAACTTATTTAAAGTGACATTGCAGATACAAACCCAACACTATACAGGTGGAAGACGATCGTAACTGTGAACAATTCAGTATATACTTTATGAATAATATATATTGTTGCTTTTGGTCACCTTGATTGTAAGAAAATAACAATATTTAATTGGTTTAATGATGAAAACAAACTTCGTACAAATTTCATTTTTTGCTGTCGACACACGTATCCTTCAACGTGTAAGGGTCAACATTCAACAAGTACTGTATTACAGTCTGCTAGTACATGATGGTAAACAACTCATAGCGTAAAAAAGCTGGTCCTGACTACGTCACAAGCTGCCGCCTCATTCACGCGCGCTATATCAACAGAACGCAGTCGCCTCGAGACAGTTCCCCGGTGGCTGCTTGTTGTTCTGCTTAGTGGAGTGAACTAGCCTCACTGTGCATACATTACTTCCAATACCATCACGACAATCAGAACAAGCTGCAACGCAACTAGAGTAAGGTTGGTATTTTGCCTCATGACGTCTCTCAGTCATGACGTCAGCACCGGACTCCTTTCGCCGAGTGACTTCTATCAACGTAAAAACAAATATTAGCACAGAGCTAAGTCATAACTAGATGCAGAGCCAAAACACTGTACTACGTCATAGGTGTCCGGGGAACCAGCCTTTTTGTAACCTGAGAAGACTCGGCAATATACTGTGTATGAACACAACAGTTATGTACACTTAATGCGAGGACCACGTTGTGTTCTTGCGGGGTATGAGTGTGAGAAGACCACGCCCGTTTGCCGTCACGTCGTGTCTCAGGGGACCATGTTGTATTCTTGCGGGGTATGAGTGTGAGTAGACCACGCCCCTGTTTGCCGTCACTACATGTCTCAGAGGACCACGTTGTGTTCATGCAAGGTATGAGTGTGAGAAGGCCACGCCCCTGTCATGTCGTCACGTCATGTCTCAGAGAGCCACGTTGTGTTCATGCGGGGTATAAGTGTGAGAAGACCACGCCCCTGTTTGCCGTCACGTCATGTCTCAGAGAACCACGTTGTGTTCACGCGGGGTATGAGTGTGAGAAGACCACGCCCCTGTTTGCCGGCATGTCATGTCTCAGAGAACCACGTTGTGTTCACGCGGGGTATGAGTGTGAGAAGACCACGCCCCTGTTTGCCGTCACGTCATGTCTCAGAGAACCACGTTGTGTTCACGCGGGGTATGAATGTGAGAAGACCACGCCCCTGTTTGCCGTCACGTCATGTCTCAGAGAACCACGTTGTGTTCACGCGGGGTATGAGTGTGAGAAGACCACGCCCCTGTTTGCCGGCATGTCATGTCTCAGAGAACCACGTTGTGTTCACGCGGGGTATGAGTGTGAGAAGACCACGCCCCTGTTTGCCGGCATGTCATGTCTCAGAGAACCACGTTGTGTTCACGCGGGGTATGAGTGTGAGAAGACCACGCCCCTGTTTGCCGTCACGTCATGTCTCAGAGAACCACGTTGTGTTCACGCGGGGTATGAGTGTGAGAAGACCACGCCCCTGTTTGCCGGCATGTCATGTCTCAGAGAACCACGTTGTGTTCACGCGGGGTATAAGTGTGAGAAGTCCACGCCCCTGTTTGCCGTCATGTCATGTCTCAGAGAACCACGTTGTGTTCACGCGGGGTATAAGTGTGAGAAGACCACGCCCCTGTTTGCCGGCATGTCATGTCTCGGAGAACCACGTTGTGTTCATGCAAGGTATGAGTGTGAGAAGACCACGCCCCTGTTTGCCGTCACGTCATGTCTCAGAGAGCCACGTTGTGTTCATGCGGGGTATAAGTGTGAGAAGACCACGCCCCTGTTTGCCGGCATGTCATGTCTCAGAGAACCACGTTGTGTTCATGCAAGGTATGAGTGTGAGAAGACCACGCCCCTGTTTGCCGTCACGTCATGTCTCAGAGAGCCACGTTGTGTTCATGCGGGGTATAAGTGTGAGAAGACCACGCCCCTGTTTGCCGGCATGTCATGTCTCAGAGAACCACGTTGTGTTCACGCGGGGTATAAGTGTGAGAAGTCCACGCCCCTGTTTGCCGTCATGTCATGTCTCAGAGAACCACGTTGTGTTCACGCGGGGTATAAGTGTGAGAAGACCACGCCCCTGTTTGCCGTCACGTCGTGTCTCAGGGGACCATGTTGTGTTCATGCGGGGTATGAGTCTGAGAAGACCACGCCCCGGTTTGCCGTCATGTCATGTCTCAGAGCACCACGTTGTGTTCATGCGGGGTATGAGTGTGAGAAGACCACGCCCCTGTTTGCCGTCACGTCATGTCTCAGAGAACCACGTTGTGTTCATGCAAGGTATGAGTGTGAGAAGACCCCGCCCCTGTTTGCCGTCATGTCATGTCTCAGAGAACCACGTTGTGTTCACGCGGGGTATAAGTGTGAGAAGACCACGCCCCTGTTTGCCGTCACGTCGTGTCTCAGGGGACCATGTTGTGTTCATGCGGGGTATGAGTCTGAGAAGACCACGCCCCGGTTTGCCGTCATGTCATGTCTCAGAGCACCACGTTGTGTTCATGCGGGGTATGAGTGTGAGAAGACCACGCCCCTGTTTGCCGTCATGTCTCAGAGAACCACGTTGTGTTCACGCGGGGTATGAGTGTGAGAAGACCATGCCCCTGTTTGCCGTCACGTCATGTCTCAGAGAACCACGTTGTGTTCATGCAAGGTATGAGTGTGAGAAGACCCCGCCCCTGTTTGCCGTCATGTCATGTCTCAGAGAACCACGTTGTGTTCATGCGGGGTATGAATGTGAGAAGACCACGCCCCTGTTTGCCGTCACGTCATGTCTCAGAGATCCACGTTGTGATCATGCAAGGTATGAGTGTGAGAAGACCACGCCCCTGTTTGTCGTCATGTCATGTCTCAGAGGACCACGTTGTGTTCATGCGGGGTATGAGTGTGAGAAGACCACGTCCCTGTTTGCCGTCATGTCATGTCTCAGAGAACCACGTTGTGTTCATGCAAGGTATGAGTGTGAGAAGACCCCGCCCCTGTTTGCCGTCATGTCATGTCTCAGAGAACCACGTTGTGTTCATGCAAGGTATGAGTGTGAGAAGACCCCGCCCCTGTTTGCCGTCATGTCGTGTCTCAGAGAACCACGTTGTGTTCATGCAAGGTATGAGTGTGAGAAGACCACGCCCCTGTTTGCCGTCATGTCGTGTCTCAGAGAACCACGTTGTGTTCATGCGGGGTATGAGTGTGAGAAGACCACGCCCCTGTTTGCCGTCATGTCGTGTCTCAGAGAACCACGTTGTGTTCATGCGGGGTATGAGTGTGAGAAGACCACGCCCCTGTTTGCCGTCATGTCGTGTCTCAGAGAACCACGTTGTGTTCATGCGGGGTATGAGTGTGAGAAGACCACGCCCCTGTTTGCCGTCATGTCATGTCTCAGAGGACCACGTTGTGTTCATGCAAGGTATGAGTGTGAGAAGACCACGCCCCTGTTTGCCGTCACGTCATGTCTCAGAGAACCACTTTGTGTTCATGCGGGGTATGAATACAAGTAGGCCACGCCCCTATTTGCCGTCATGTCATGACGGCAAAGAACCACGTTGTGTTCATGCGGGGTATGAGTGTGAGAAGACCACGCCCCTGTTTGCCGTCATGTCATGTCTCAGAGAACCACTTTGTTCATGCGGGGTATGAGTGTGAGAAGACCACGCCCCTGTTTGCCGTCATGTCATGTCTCAGAGAACCACTTTGTTCATGCGGGGTATGAGTCTGAGAAGACCACGCCCCTGTTTGCCGTCATGTCATGTCTCAGAGAACCACTTTGTGTTCATGCGGGGTATGAGTGTGAGAAGACCACGCCCCTGTTTGCCGTCACGTCATGTCTCAGAGAACCACGTTGTGTTCATGCGGGGTATGAGTGTGAGAAGACCACGCCCCTGTTTGCCGTCATGTCATGTCTCAGAGAACCACGTTGTGTTCATGCGGGGTTTGAGTGTGAGAAGACCACGCCCCTGTTTGCCGTCATGTCATGTCTCAGAGAACCACGTTGTGTTCAGGCGGGGTGTGAGTGTGAGAAGACCACGCCCCTGTTTGCCGTCACGTCATGTCTCAGAGAACCACGTTGTGTTCAGGCGGGGTATGAGTGTGAGAAGACCAAGCCCCTGTTTGCCGGCATGTCATGTCTCAGAGAACCACGTTGTGTTCAGGCGGGGTGTGAGTGTGAGAAGACCACGCCCCTGTTTGCCGTCACGTCATGTCTCAGAGAACCACGTTGTGTTCATGCGGGGTGTGAGTGTGAGAAGACCACGCCCCTGTTTGCCGTCACGTCATGTCTCAGAGAACCACGTTGTGTTCATGCGGGGTATGAGTGTGAGAAGACCAAGCCCCTGTTTGCCGGCATGTCATGTCTCAGAGAACCACGTTGTGTTCATGCGGGGTATGAGTGTGAGAAGACCAAGCCCCTGTTTGCCGGCATGTCATGTCTCAGAGAACCACGTTGTGTTCATGCGGGGTATGAGTGTGAGAAGACCAAGCCCCTGTTTGCCGGCATGTCATGTCTCAGAGAACCACGTTGTGTTCATGCGGGGTATGAGTGTGAGAAGACCAAGCCCCTGTTTGCCGGCATGTCATGTCTCAGAGAACCACGTTGTGTTCATGCAAGGTATGAGTGTGAGAAGACCACGCCCCTGTTTGCCGTCATGTCATGTCTCAGAGAACCACGTTGTGTTCATGCGGGGTTTGAGTGTGAGAAGATCACGCCCCTGTTTGCCGTCATGTCATGTCTCAGAGAACCACGTTGTGTTCATGCGGGGTATGAGTGTGAGAAGATCACGCCCCTGTTTGCCGTCATGTCATGTCTCAGAGAACCACGTTGTGTTCATGCGGGGTATGAGTGTGAGAAGATCACGCCCCTGTTTGCCGTCATGTCATGTCTCAGAGAACCACGTTGTGTTCATGCGGGGTATGAGTGTGAGAAGATCACGCCCCTGTTTGCCGTCATGTCATGTCTCAGAGAACCACGTTGTGTTCACGCGGGGTATGAGTGTGAGAAGACCGCGCCCCTGTTTGCCGTCATGTCATGTCTCAGAGAACCACGTTGTGTTCATGCAAGGTATGAGTGTAAGAAGACCACGTCCCTGTTTGCCGTCATGTCATGTCTCAGAGAACCACGTTGTGTTCATGCGGAGTATGAGTGTGAGAAGACCACGCCCCTGTTTGCCGTCATGTCATGTCTCAGAGAACCACTTTGTGTTCATGCGGGGTATGAATGTGAGAAGACCACGCCCCTGTTTGCCGTCATGTCTCAGAGGACCACGTTGTGTTCATGCGGAGAATGAGTGTGAGAAGATCACGCCCCTGTTTGCCGGCATGTCATGTCTCAGAGAACCACGTTGTGTTCATGCGGGGTATGAGTGTGAGAAGATCACGCCCCTGTTTGCCGGCATGTCATGTCTCAGAGAACCACGTTGTGTTCATGCGGGGTATGAATGTGAGAAGACCACGCCCCTGTTTGCCGTCATGTCGTGTCTCAGAGAACCACGTTGTGTTCATGCGGGGTATGAATGTGAGAAGACCACGCCCCTGTTTGCCGTCATGTCATGTCTCAGAGAACCACGTTGTGTTCATGCGGGGTATGAGTGTGAGAAGACCAAGCCCCTGTTTGCCGGCATGTCATGTCTCAGAGAACCACGTTGTGTTCATGCGGGGTGTGAGTGTGAGAAGACCAAGCCCCTGTTTGCCGTCACGTCATGTCTCAGAGAGCCACGTTGTGTTCAGGCGGGGTGTGAGTGTGAGAAGACCACGCCCCTGTTTGCCGGCATGTCATGTCTCAGAGAACCACGTTGTGTTCATGCGGGGTATGAGTGTGAGAAGACCACGCCCCTGTTTGCCGTCACGTCATGTCTCAGAGATCCACGTTGTGTTCATGCGGGGTATGAGTGTGAGAAGACCACGCCCCTGTTTGCCGTCACGTCATGTCTCAGAGAACCACGTTGTGTTCATGCGGGGTATGAGTGTGAGAAGACCACGCCCCTGTTTGCCGTCACGTCATGTCTCAGAGATCCACGTTGTGTTCATGCGGGGTATGAGTGTGAGAAGACCACGCCCCTGTTTGCCGTCACGTCATGTCTCAGAGATCCACGTTGTGTTCATGCGGGGTATGAGTGTGAGAAGACCACGCCCCTGTTTGCCGTCACGTCATGTCTCAGAGATCCACGTTGTGTTCATGCGGGGTATGAGTGTGAGAAGACCACGCCCCTGTTTGCCGTCACGTCATGTCTCAGAGAACCACGTTGTGTTCATGCGGGGTATGACTGTGAGAAGACCACGCCCCTGTTTGCCGTCACGTCATGTCTCAGAGGACCACGTTGTGTTCATGCGGGGTATGAGTGTGAGAAGACCAAGCCCCTGTTTGCCGTCATGTCATGTCTCAGAGAGCCACGTTGTGTTCATGCGGGGTATGAGTGTGAGAAGACCACGCCCCTGTTTGCCGTCACGTCATGTCTCAGAGAACCACGTTGTGTTCATGCGGGGTATGAGTGTGAGAAGACCAAGCCCCTGTTTGCCGTCATGTCATGTCTCGGAGAGCTACGTTGTGTTCAGGCGGGGTATGAGTGTGAGAAGACCACGCCCCTGTTTGCCGTCACGTCATGTCTCGGAGAGCCACGTTGTGTTCATGCGGGGTATGAGTGTGAGAAGACCACGCCCCTGTTTGCCGTCATGTCATGTCTCAGAGAGCCACGTTGTGTTCATGCGGGGTATGAGTGTGAGAAGACCACGCCCCTGGATGCCGTCATGTCATGTCTCAGAGAGCCACGTTGTGTTCATGCGGGGTATGAGTGTGAGAAGACCACGCCCCTGTTTGCCGTCATGTCATGTCTCAGAGAGCCACGTTGTGTTCATGCGGGGTATGAGTGTGAGAAGACCACGCCCCTGTTTGCCGTCATGTTATGTCTCAGAGAGCCACGTTGTGTTCATGCGGGGTATGAGTGTGAGAAGACCACGCCCCTGTTTGCCGTCATGTCGTGTCTCAGAGGACCACGTTGTGTTCATGCGGGGTATGAGTGTGAGAAGACCACGCCCCTGTTTGCCGTCATGTCATGTCTCAGAGAGCCACGTTGTGTTCATGCGGGGTATGAGTACTAGTAGGCCACGCCCCTATTTGCTAGCGTCCGTTGCCGCTGATGAAAAGTAAACCTAACGATGATGGGAGCGCGAAACCTCCGCATTATACATTAGTTTGTGTATCCAGCCACCTCGCGCCGGTATCAGAGGGAACCAAGATATAATAATAACTGTGATCCTCGGACGATGAAGTCTGGGGAGAGACAATTAACAGGCCTGGCAGTCTGTATTCGCCCGTTGCTTTTTATTGCCAGCTTGTCGCAACCAGTTATTTACTTACATTTTACCGTTGTTTTCATTATTCCATTCATTTTTGGATGTTAGCGCTTTGGTATCTTGTGTGAGATATGCATCGAGAACGAGAGATCCTTGTTAGGATAGGGAAGACTCATCAAAAATAAATATTCCTCAAAGTACCTAAAAATGGAAGATCATTATCTAAAAATACGGGCGGTATAATTTTTATATCTGAGAAGCGTATATTTCAAATTCTATTAGCATTTGAAGTTTGAAATTTGGAACTTCTTGTTCCGTAATTGAAAAACGGCTCATGACGTCATATGTCATGTAAACAACTGCCTCCTTGAAGTATTCTTAATAATATCAACGATAGTAAGTTTGACATTTTACGATGTCTAGGATGCAGTGACTTTACAACAATGTCTTTTATACCACTGTTTTCTTCAGAAAATACATTTTGATACAGTATTTACCAAAACGTGTTTAAAGTAATTCAATTATTTAACATATTGTTGTAAATTAATGTTGAGCAGTGTTCATTTACTAACTAGAAATAAACGTTGGTTCAGTTAAAGTCTTATGAGAGATCTACTAAAGGGTGGGATTTCAGTACTATTTGTATGATATAAAATTATTGTTTACTGCAGAGATATGACGTCATAACCTTATAATCACGAGCAAGATGGCGCAGGTCCGTTTCTGAGCGTGTTTTGAAAGCAATATCTTTGACTTGCTGTTAAAGCGATGTTAATGCACCTTTCGAGCCGAAACCAATTAGTTCCCGTTTATTTTAACTTGAGGTAACCAGTAAGCAAATACAAAAAATGTGTGAGCCTTCCCTATTAGACCTTTTTCAGAATTTATCTAGGACCCTTAGATAGAGCTAATCATGGCCCTCTAGCTCATCAATGACTACAACGCACAACAGTGAAAAATGAATCTCAACATTGAAAACAAGGACATTTAGATAGAGCAAATCACGGCCCTCTAGATCAACTCTGAAAATCATCTATTGGAAGTTACCCTCCACACACAAACAAACACAAACTTGTAAAAAAAACACAGTAACGCAAAACGTTGTGTTACATATTATTATAGGCCAAATTTACATCAATTGTGAAATGCACTGATATTATACTATATATCCTAACATGGGAACAATTTTGTAATTTCTTATCTTGTTTTGTGTGTAAGCCTTGCCTTATATATTACTTTACCTTTATTTTTTTTACTGTATTTTTATAACTTTACCTTATTTATAACCCCTACATCGGTTATTAATGTGGATGCAAGTGAATATGCTGGACTCGAAATAGCCTTTGTTGCTTTCGTCCTAGTTTAGAGACTAGTGGCCAACCGGCCAGCCCCAATTTCAAATACCGCTCGAAATCGGACACGAAATACTCGTCTATGACTGACGCATCGGTAAGATTATTGGTTATTGCGAGGTTGCGTTTTGTTTAAATTACGACTGAATTCTAGTTTTCGTTTTTCTAACCCAATCCTATAGACGAATATGACTGATATATAGTCACATTATAATCGCATGCAAATAATCAATAATGATGAGTATAATATAATTTTATCACATTCACATAACGAGTACATGGTTGTTAGTATAGCAGGGGGACGGGTATTTAGCGCAGACCCGCCACATAATTTAGTTGACCCCCATTAATCAAATCACAATGACATATGATAACGCACGTGATAATCAATACAATGAAACATAGTCACTATTGTGAAGTAAAACAAAACACAGAAAACATAAAGCGTCCCTTCCATTTGAAACATGTACCTTGTTAGCATGTCTTATGAACACACATACTAATCATGATTGTATGTCACCCTCATGTCAACCAAGCGACGACACTGTCGTGAACAACCTGCAGAGTAATTATATTTACTCGAAGCGAAGATATGATTGACTTATGCAGTTCTCTACTTCTGCTATTAAGATTAGGATTGAGTTTCTCTGAGTAAACACACGACGTGTATGAACTAGCAAGTACATGCATTACGTTTAATCTACTTGTGCTGTCGAGCTATAAGGATGGACGGGAAGTGGGGGATCCCCGCCAACCGTCTCCGTGCAACGACCTTGGGTCCAACGAGGGTCGGTGCGATGATGACGTCATGTAAAGGCTGGACGGGAAGTGGGGGATCCCCGCCAACCGTCTCCGTGCAACGACCTTGGGTCCAACAAGGGTCGGTGCGATGATGACGTCATGTAAAGGCTGGACGGGAAGTGGGGGATCCCCGCCAACCGTCTCCGTGCAACGACCTTGGGTCCAACAAGGGTCGGTGCGATGATGACGTCATGTAAAGGCTGGACGGGAAGTGGGGGATCCCCGCCAACCGTCTCCGTGCAACGACCTTGGGTCCAACGAGGGTCGGTGCGATGACGTCATGTAAAGGCTGGACGGGAAGTGGGGGATCCCCGCCAACCGTCTCCGTGCAACGACCTTGGGTCCAACGAGGGTCGGTGCGATGATGACGTCATGTAAAGGCTGGACGGGAAGTAGGGGATCCCCGCCAACCGTCTCCGTGCAACGACCTTGGGTCCAACGAGGGTCGGTGCGATGATGACGTCATGTAAAGGCTGGACGGGAAGTGGGGGATCCCCGCCAACCGTCTCCGTGCAACGACCTTGGGTGCAACGAGGGTCGGTGCGATGATGACGTCATGTAAAGGCTGGACGGGAAGTGGGAGATCCCCGCCAACCGTCTCCGCGCAACGACCTTGGGTCCAACGAGGGTCGGTGCGATGATGACGTCATGTAAAGGCTGGACGGGAAGTGGGGGATCTCCGCCAACCGTCTCCGTGCAACGACCTTGGGTGCAACGAGGGTCGGTGCGATGATGACGTCATGTAAAGGCTGGACGGGAAGTGGGAGATCCCCGCCAACCGTCTCCGCGCAACGACCTTGGGTCCAACGAGGGTCGGTGCGATGACGTCATGTAAAGGCTGGACGGGAAGTGGGGGATCCCCGCCAACCGTCTCTGTGCAACGACCTTGGGTCCAACGAGGGTCGGTGCGATGACGTCATGTAAAGGCTGGACGGGAAGTGGGGGATCCCCGCCAACCGTCTCCGTGCAACGACCTTGGGTCCAACGAGGGTCGGTGCGATGACGTCATGTAAAGGCTGGACGGGAAGTGGGGGATCCCCGCCAACCGTCTCCGTGCAACGACCTTGGGTCCAACGAGGGTCGGTGCGATGATGACGTCATGTAAAGGCTGGACGGGAAGTGGGGGATCCCCGCCAACCGTCTCCGTGCAACGACCTTGGGTCCAACGAGGGTCGGTGCGATGACGTCATGTAAAGGCTGGACGGGAAGTGGGGGATCCCCGCCAACCGTCTCCGTGCAACGACCTTGGGTCCAACGAGGGTCGGTGCGATGATGACGTCATGTAAAGGCTGGACGGGAAGTGGGGGATCCCCGCCAACCGTCTCCGTGCAACGACCTTGGGTCGAACGAGGGTCGGTGCGATGATGACGTCATGTAAAGGCTGGACGGGAAGTGGGGGATCCCCGCCAACCGTCTCCGTGCAACGACCTTGGGTCCAACGAGGGTCGGTGCGATGATGACGTCATGTAAAGGCTGGACGGGAATGGGGGGATCCCCGCCAACCGTCTCCGTGCAACGACCTTGGGTCCAACGAGGGTCGGTGCGATGATGACGTCATGTAAAGGCTGGACGGGAAGTGGGGGATCCCCGCCAACCGTCTCCGTGCAACGACCTTGGGTCCAACGAGGGTCGGTGCGATGATGACGTCATGTAAAGGCTGGACGGGAAGTGGGGGATCCCCGTCAACCGTCTCCGCGCAACGACCTTGGGTCCAACGAGGGTCGGTGCGATGATGATGTCATGTCTCCGTACAACGACCTTGGGTCCAACGAGGGTCGGTGCGATGATGACGTCATGTAAAGGCTGGACGGGAAGTGGGGGATCCCCGCCAACCGTCTCCGTGCAACGACCTTGGGTCCAACGAGGGTCGGTGCGATGATGACGTCATGTAAAGGCTGGACGGGAAGTGGGGGATCCCCGCCAACCGTCTCCGTGCAACGACCTTGGGTGCAACGAGGGTCGGTGCGATGATGACGTCATGTAAAGGCTGGACGGGAAGTGGGGGATCCCCGCCAACCGTCTCCGTGCAACGACCTTGGGTCCAACGAGGGTCGGTGCGATGATGACGTCATGTAAAGGCTGGACGGGAAGTGGGGGATCCCCGCCAACCGTCTCCGTGCAACGACCTTGGGTCCAACGAGGGTCTCTGCGATGATGACGTCATGTAAAGGCTGGACGGGAAGTGGGGGATCCCCGCCAACCGTCTCCGTGCAACGACCTTGGGTCCAACGAGGGTCGGTGCGATGATGACGTCATGTAAAGGCTGGACGGGAAGTGGGGGATCCCCGCCAACCGTCTCCGTGCAACGACCTTGGGTCCAACGAGGGTCGGTGCGATGATGACGTCATGTAAAGGCTGGACGGGAAGTGGGGGATCCCCGCCAACCGTCTCCGAGCAACGACCTTGGGTCCAACGAGGGTCGGTGCGATGATGACGTCATGTAAAGGCTGGACGGGAAGTGGGGGATCCCCGCCAACCGTCTCCGTGCAACGACCTTGGGTCCAACGAGGGTCTCTGCGATGATGACGTCATGTAAAGGCTGGACGGGAAGTGGGGGATCCCCGCCAACCGTCTCCGTGCAACGACCTTGGGTCCAACGAGGGTCGGTGCGATGATGACGTCATGTAAAGGCTGGACGGGAAGTGGGGGATCCCCGCCAACCGTCTCCGTGCAACGACCTTGGGTCCAACAAGGGTCGGTGCGATGATGACGTCATGTAAAGGCTGGACGGGAAGTGGGGGATCCCCGCCAACCGTCTCCGTGCAACGACCTTGGGTCCAACGAGGGTCTCTGCGATGATGACGTCATGTAAAGGCTGGACGGGAAGTGGGGGATCCCCGCCATCCGTCTCCGTGCAACGACCTTGGGTCCAACAAGGGTCGGTGCGATGATGACGTCATGTAAAGGCTGGACGGGAAGTGGGGGATCCCCGCCAACCGTCTCCGTGCAACGACCTTGGGTCCAACGAGGGTCTCTGCGATGATGACGTCATGTAAAGGCTGGACGGGAAGTGGGGGATGCCCGCCAACCGTCTCCGTGCAACGACCTTGGGTCCAACGAGGGTCTCTGCGATGATGACGTCATGTAAAGGCTGGACGGGAAGTGGGGGATCCCCGCCATCCGTCTCCGTGCAACGACCTTGGGTCCAACGAGGGTCGGTGCGATGACGTCATGTAAAGGCTGGACGGGAAGTGGGGGATCCCCGCCAACCGTCTCCGTGCAACGACCTTGGGTCCAACGAGGGTCTCTGCGATGATGACGTCATGTAAAGGCTGGACGGGAAGTGGGGGATCCCCGCCATCCGTCTCCGTGCAACGACCTTGGGTCCAACGAGGGTCGGTGCAATGATGACGTCATGTAAAGGCTGGACGGGAAGTGGGGGATCCCCGCCAACCGTCTCCGTGCAACGACCTTGGGTCCAACGAGGGTCGGTGCAATGATGACGTCATGTAAAGGCTGGACGGGAAGTGGGGGATCCCCGCCATCCGTCTCCGTGCAACGACCTTGGGTCCAACGAGGGTCGGTGCAATGATGACGTCATGTAAAGGCTGGACGGGAAGTGGGGGATCCCCGCCATCCGTCTCCGTGCAACGACCTTGGGTCCAACGAGGGTCGGTGCAATGATGACGTCATGTAAAGGCTGGACGTAAAGTGGGGGATCCCCGCCAACCGTCTCCGTGCAACGACCTTGGGTCCAACGAGGGTCGGTGCGATGACGTCATGTAAAGGCTGGACGGGAAGTGGTGGATCCCCGCCAACCGTCTCCGTGCAACGACCTTGGGTCCAACGAGGGTCGGTGCGATGATGACGTCATGTAAAGGCTGGACGGGAAGTGGGGGATCCCCGCCAACCGTCCCCGTGCAACGACCTTGGGTCCAACGAGGGTCGGTGCGATGATGACGTCATGTAAAGGCTGGACGGGAAGTGGGGGATCCCCGCCAACCGTCTCCGTGCAACGACCTTGGGTCCAACGAGGGTCGGTGCGATGATGACGTCATGTAAAGGCTGGACGGGAAGTGGGGGATCCCCGCCAACCGTCTCCGTGCAACGACCTTGGGTCCAACGAGGGTCGGTGCGATGACGTCATGTAAAGGCTGGACGGGAAGTGGGGGATCCCCGCCAACCGTCTCCGTGCAACGACCTTGGGTCCAACAAGGGTCGGTGCGATGATGACGTCATGTAAAGGCTGGACGGGAAGTGGGGGATCCCCGCCAACCGTCTCCGTGCAACGACCTTGGGTCCAACAAGGGTCGGTGCGATGATGACGTCATGTAAAGGCTGGACGGGAAGTGGGGGATCCCCGCCAACCGTCTCCGTGCAACGACCTTGGGTCCAACGAGGGTCGGTGCGATGACGTCATGTAAAGGCTGGACGGGAAGTGGGGGATCCCCGCCAACCGTCTCCGTGCAACGACCTTGGGTCCAACGAGGGTCGGTGCGATGATGACGTCATGTAAAGGCTGGACGGGAAGTGGGGGATCCCCGCCAACCGTCTCCGTGCAACGACCTTGGGTCCAACGAGGGTCGGTGCGATGACATCATGTAAAGGCTGGACGGGAAGTGGGGGATCCCCGCCAACCGTCTTCGTGCAACGACCTTCGGTCCAACGAGAAGCGGACGGTGCAAGGATGACGTCATAGATTGCTTACGTCCGAAGCTGCCTTCATCGACCACTTATCGCTACTGAAAGTGAAGGTTACCGCTGATTTTCTTGGCTTACCTGCGCACCCCGTGTCAAATATGGTTAGCCGGTACTTGAGTGGGCTAGAACTCAAGCTCCGCCAACGAAGGTATTTTCGTGGTACGACATAGCCGAGTCCATTAGTACCAACTTAATTTTCGTGACGTATGCTAGTGTAGTAGTAGTGTAGGAAGAATGACAGGAAGCTGTTGAACTTCGTCGAAGCAGTGTGAAAGCGTGAAAGGGGTAGTAGACAAGGATCTGGAGTCGGTATATGATACTAGTTATTATACCCTTGATTTATAAGTGTGGGCGAATGTACGTCACCATGTCGGATGTCGCAAATGGAAGAGCGAGAGAGGTTGCCGGGCCGGAAGCAGCGCTCCGCCTCGGTAGCGGCCAACACGCATAACTCAACCCTTAAGTCAAGACAACAGACTTAATAAACTCTTTGGTCGTGTTTTGTTTGTGTGCCGATGTATTATCGCGCGCACACACTGGTCAGGTCACGTGACCTGGGCAAACAAGGAGTAGGCTAACAGGGGGGGGGGGATTGACATCAGCCTGCGGCAAACAAGCCGTAAACTATCACAGGGGGGTAAATGATCCCTGCCGGTGGCAACGTCACTGATTGGCCAAGAGCTAAGCCGTCACTCAAACATGTTTCTAAACACTGTAAGCCCTATCTTAAACATGTTATTTAGAGGCGATGTTTGTTTGCCCGGGGCTGCCTCACAGTGATTCGACGCGATATACGTGTTCTACAAATAATTAGCAACGATTCTAGCAAGGGTGTTTCAAACATCCTAATTTACCACATTTTGCACCCCTGTTCATGATTACCAATGCAATTTCTTCGAAATAAATTTTTATGTTGGTTTTTGTTGCTTTAGTCTACGTCTCTAATCTTGCAGTCATGCTATTCGAGGCTATGATGGGTGATGATGAAGGATAAATACAAAAAACGTGCATGCAAAAACATTCTTTTAGGAGGAATTAAAATCCTAGGATGTTTACGCTATACCTAGGATAAGCTTTCCGCACGGCTTGACAGTCGAGATTTAATCACTGAATACCCCAGCGTTATTAAAATATTGACGTAGCAAATAAAACTACATTTATTGTAAACAACTTATTTGTGATTAATGCACAAACGTTGTATTGACGTTTCGAAAAACTATTTTCTATTTTTTTTCTAGCTCAACTTTGTGCCACTGTTTAAAATAATGTGTTTTTTTTTTAATTAAATGTTTGATTTACGTTATCAGTTGAACCAATTTGTTTGTTCCCAATACACAAAGTAATGTTCCCTCGCCTCTTGTTTAAGGGTTAAAACACAATCTCTACACGTCTTCCTCTGAAATTGAGAGATCCGCTAAAAAACCTGGCTATGAATTCCCAAAGCCCTTATAAAAACCATGCAAAGACAGTCAAAGGAAAAGCATGAGCAATCAAACTCTTTGGTTTTAATCCTGAGTTTCGGTCTAGGGTTAATGGACAGTGACAAGGCTCATAAACCTAACAAAAAAGTCACTAAAACAGCGGCGACCGCGCATCCAACTCATGAATGTTAAAGCGGACGGGCATAAAGAATCATAGCCCACCTAATCCCACCGAACCAAAGGCGAACGTTACCTTTTACCCCCCCTCCCCCCCCCCCACCCCATCCCCCGCCCAACGACTCCGCTCCAACAAATGACAATCGTTTCAGGTCCCGTAAAATAAATATTACGGTTTGGGGGATTAAACTCCCGTCCTTCCATATATGCATAGCTCCCTCTTTGATTGCCCCCCACCCCCTCGCTGTTCTACTTACCCGCATGGCTTCAAACGGTTCTCTACCCAGTCCATTATCTGCCTGTTCTATATTCCACATCATCTTGTAGGGAGGAATAGAGTGAAATTGTTTTGGAAAATTGTAGAAAATTGCCCAATCCCGAGGGCTGAAATAACGCCGGGTGTTATCAGAGCTAGGGCCCTGGATGTGGTTGGCTGACAGAAGGACAGACATGTTCTGTCTATTTATGCTGAAATAACGCCGGGTGTTATCAGAGCTAGGGCCCGGGATGTGGTTGGCTGACAGAGGGACAGACATGTTCTGTCTATCTATGCTGAAATAACGCCGGGTGTTATCAGAGCTAGAGCCCTGGATGTGGTTGGCTGTCAGAGGGGCAGACATGTTCTGTCTATCTATGCTGAAATAACGCCGGGTGTTATCAGAGCTAGGGCCCTGGATGTGGTTGGCTGTCAGAGGGACAGACATGTTCTGTCTATCTATGCTGAAATAACGCCGGGTGTTATCAGAGCTAGGGCCCTGGATGTGGTTGGCTGACAGAAGGACAGACATGTTCTGTCTATTTATGCTGAAATAACGCCGGGTGTTATCAGAGCTAGGGCCCGGGATGTGGTTGGCTGACAGAGGGACAGACATGTTCTGTCTATCTATGCTGAAATAACGCCGGTTGTTATCAGAGCTAGGGCCCTGGATGTGGTTGGCTGTCAGAGGGGCAGACATGTTCTGTCTATCTATGCTGAAATAACGCCGGGTGTTATCAGAGCTAGGGCCCTAGATGTGGTTGGCTGTCATAGGGGCAGACATGTTCTGTCTATCTATGCTGAAATAACGCCGGGTGTTATCAGAGCTAGGGCCCTGGATGTGGTTGGCTGTCAGAGGGGCAGACATGTTCTGTCTATCTATGCTGAAATAACGCCGGTTGTTATCAGAGCTAGGGCCCTGGATGTGGTTGGCTGTCAGAGGGGCAGACATGTTCTGTCTATCTATGCTGAAATAACGCCGGGTGTTATCAGAGCTAGGGCCCTGGATGTGGTTGGCTGTCAGAGGGGCAGACATGTTCTGTCTATCTATGCTGAAATAACGCCGGTTGTTATCAGAGCTAGGGCCCTGGATGTGGTTGGCTGTCAGAGGGGCAGACATGTTCTGTCTATCTATGCTGAAATAACGCCGGGTGTTATCAGAGCTAGGGCCCTGGATGTGGTTGGCTGTCAGAGGGGCAGACATGTTCTGTCTATCTATGCTGAAATAACGCCGGTTGTTATCAGAGCTAGGGCCCTGGATGTGGTTGGCTGTCAGAGGGGCAGACATGTTCTGTCTATCTATGCTGAAATAACGCCGGGTGTTATCAGAGCTAGAGCCCTGGATGTGGTTGGCTGTCAGAGGGGCAGACATGTTCTGTCTATCTATGCTGAAATAACGCCGGGTGTTATCAGAGCTAGAGCCCTGGATGTGGTTGGCTGTCAGAGGGGCAGACATGTTCTGTCTATCTATGCTGAAATAACGCCGGGTGTTATCAGAGCTAGGGCCCTGGATGTGGTTGGCTGACAGAAGGACAGACATGTTCTGTCTATCTATGCTGAAATAACGCCGGGTGTTATCAGAGCTAGGGCCCTGGATGTGGTTGGCTGTCAGAGGGACAGACATGTTCTGTCTGTCAATGCTGAAATATCGCCGGGTGTTATCAGAGCTAGGGCCCTGGATGTGGTTGGCTGTCAGAGGGGCAGACATGTTCTGCCTATTTACACACTGTACATCCGTCATATAATCGAACCATTACCGAATATTTCCTTGTACATTTATATTTATTTGCAGCACATAATTTAACGTACACGTTTTCTTGGTTGCGTTTATATAGCCTATTTTATTAGTCTAGTATATATTTGAACGGAGAGTGAGCAAATGTGGAGCAAGATATAACAAATGGACGAAATAAGCCATGCAATAGGTTTCAGCGGAAACTAAGAAATTACGGCGGGACTTTTCGAAACAACTGTTTTAGTTGGTAATTCATAACTTTACTATTTAATCTCCGTAGTCCAATAAAAGATTAAGATTGAAGTGTCGTAGAACTATTTGACAACGTGGTAACTCATCCATTGACGAGAGAGACAGAGAGTATGATTCGCCATTCATGGAACTTCACTAGGTTTGTGAGTGGGGGTGGGGGTAGGGGCGGAGGGGGGGGGGGGTCTATTAGATAACCGTATCGTCTCGTGAAGAAAACTTTGTTCCGACTCCTTTAGCAACGAAACTGTTAAATATGCAAAACACAACTTTATAAGTTAAAAATGAAAGCAGCAAGCGGCAAGTTAAGACGAAATTGTATTCTAAAAGATCTATCTAAGAGGCAGGAACAGGTGTAGCCAATGAATATTGATCCTCGCTCCCTAATCTCATTCTCCAAGTTATTCCTTCTCCCTCTCCCCTCCCCCTCTCCCATCTTTATCGCATTCCTCCTCCCCTGGGATGAACTAACGGTGACGTATCACGTTAAGATCATTACTCCGGCTCGTCTGGCTGAGGAGGCTGAGGCTCTGACTGGGGAGGCTGAGGCTCTGACTGGGGACGACGCGTGGATCATTGAGACGACTCTTACCTGAGAAACCAGGCTGTCAGTGAGTGTTTATTAGTAAGTAGTAGACCTACCATATTGAATGTGTTATATTATTCCCTACGTTATTCTATTCATTTATTATTCATTTATTTAGTATTATTGTTATTGTAGAATTTTTATTCATGAAATATATGACTATACGTGTACATGAAAATAGCGGTAATGCTAATAAAGATATATACTACTAGCATTATTATTCTTCAGTTCTAAATATGTATCAAACATTTATCAGTATACAATATTATTTTAAATTTTCTGTAAGTATTTATAGATACTGTGTTTATTATTTTTAGGCACCAGTGCCTATATTTATAGTTATTGTGTTACTTGTTTTGAGGCACCAGTGGCCATGTCAATAGATACTGTGTTTATTGTTTTGAGGCACCAGTGCCCATATTTATAGATACTGATGTTTATTGTTTTGAGACACCAGTGACCATATTTATAGATACTGCGTTTATTGTTTTAAGGCACCAGTGCCCATATTTATTGACACTGTGTTTATTGTTTTGAGGCACCAGTGCCCATATTTATAGATACTGTGTTTATTGTTTTGAGGCACCAGTGCCCATATTTATAGATACTTTTTATTGTTTTGAGGCACAAGTGACCATATTTATAGATACCGTGTTTATTGTTTTGAGGCACCAGTGGCCATATTTATAGATACTGTTTATTGTTTTGAGGCAGTGGCGTATGAATAGGGGGGGCAGCCCGGGCGAAGCCCGGGGTCTAGAAGGGCCCGGTTTTGAGACAAGCTTGAGTTCAAAAGACCTGAGTATCAGGATGGTCCAGAACCGGGCCCTCGATACTGAGTAAAAAAATACAAAACAAGTAATTGTTTAAAATAATTGTTGAAGTATAAGTTGCATAAAAACCATGCAAATCTGTATGCGAGTTATCTTTACCTTGTCCCTACCCCACGGGGCCCTAGCCGTCGCCCTGGCGGTCAACAGTCATTCATTGATAGCTATACATCCTGTCAATAATCTGATGTTGATAAAGAATGTGCCTCATTTCTCAGAAAACCTTTTGTTCACAACTCTGCACAGTCTGCAGTCACCACCCTCCAACCCCTTTAGAACACGACATGTCCACACTCCACGTACACTTTTAGTCAGTTTGTGATTATCTCTTGCTAATAGTTACGGTCGTCGAAAAAGCTCTGATTTTCTATTTTAATAATGTCCTCAAATAAACATTTAAGCGGGATTAAAAAGCGTAAGAAGAAAACCGAGGAACTAGAAAAACAACGAAAAATTCCTAAAAAAAACTAGCTTTTTACTCAAAAGTAACACTGCGTCGTGTGTGATACCGGTAGTGCTAGTGACAATGTTGTCGAATCCAATGGCGAATGGTGAGTACCAAGACTCGGTGTCAATAATACTCAAATTTTATAATAATTGCCTAATAGTAAATAACATGCAGATTGTAGGCGTCAATAACAGGGGCCCGCCAGCTCGCTGTAGCCCGGGGGCCCTTGGATTTCTAGCTTCGCCACTGTTTTGAGGCACCAGTGACCATATATATAGATACTGTGTTTATTGTTTTGAGACACCAGTGACCATATTTATAAATACTGTGTTCATTGTTTTGAGGCACCAGTGCCCATATTTATAGATACTGTGTTTATTGTTTTGAGGCACCAGTGCCGATATTTATAGATACTGTGTTTATTGTTTTGAGGCACCAGTGCCCATATTTATAGATACTGTTTATTGTTTTGAGGAACCAGTACCCATATGTATAGATACTGTTTATTATTTTGAGGCACTAGTGCCCATATTTATAGATACTGTGTTTATTGTTTTGAGGCACCAGTGCCCATATTTATAGATACTGTTTATTGTTTTGAGGCACCAGTGGCCATATTTATAGATCCTGTCTTGATTGTTTTGAGACACCAGTGCCCTTATTTATAGATACTGTTGTTTGTTATTTTGAGGCACCAGTGCCCATATTTATATATACTGATTACTGTTGTTTATTGTTTTTAGGCACCAGTGCCCACAATATGCGAAGCGAGCGTGTACATTCTTGCTATCGCACTTGATTTTGTTTGTTTATTTGTTTGTTTGCTTGTTTGTTTATTTCTTTTTTGTAAGTTAATGTTATGATTTCAAAGCTTCTGGTTTATATTTAAAGTGAATACAAGTTAACGGGGACTTACGTATTTAGTTAGAGTGGGAATCATAACCGGTCTTGACTTCCAAATAAATATTATGGATGTTAAGATAGTTTGATTACAACGCACTGCTCTGTGGCCACGGTAAAAACAAGCTGTAGGGGGGGCTGAAATATTTAGTATGAAGGTGTAAAGACGGGCATTCAACTAACGTATAGAGTTTTGGGTTTGAGCTTCATTAAATGGGGGTTAACCTGACCCTTAGCAGCAGACTGTCGAACCTCTCGATTATGTCGCAAGGCAATGGTGCATCATAGAGTGCATTAAATATTTATTACAAGAGTGCAGCTAGATGCTAGCAAATTTAAACTATTGTGTTTTCTCTTCTCGCACATGTTTTGGCTAGCGTCGTCGGGAAAAAGGTTGCCAAACGGTATGTACAGCGGTACAGCGGTACAGCGGTACAGCGGTACAGCGGTACAGCGGTACAGCGGTACACATGTTGAGAAAATGCTTCTAAATTTCTGGATTGATGTCACATCATAGTTCCCACGTGACGTCACAGCGGCCATGATTGCAACACAATTTAGTATATCTATCCTAGATCATTGGTGAATATTATTCAAATTTATTAAACAAGCATAATTTATCATTTAAAAAGTAAACATACGTAATTTAAAAAATGACAAATCACCACACATACAATTTTATTTCAAGAACAGACTGAATTTTTTAAGAACTAAGGATTTTGTGTGTTCTACCACAACAGCCTTCAATTGTTTCTCCATATCAACGTCAAAGTTTGATCAAAAATGTGGACGCCACGCACACAGATGTGACGTACGTGCAACCTAGGATTATAACAATTAAGATTGATTTCTCCACTTATGTACGTGTTGTATTGTCTTGTTATTTAATTACATAACATTTTGACGGCTCCAGTAATGTACATGTTACGTGTGAAAATAAAGAAAAATAATCATAATCATAAAAATAATAATAAAGGCTAATCTGAGAGTGTTTGCGTCTGGTCGGTAAGGCCCCAGTGACCTGTGACCTGCCCCGCCCACTGAGCCAACACTCCGCGCATCGTTAGGCAACTAATGAATAAGATTTAACCGGCAGTGATGACGGAGGAGATCGAATCTAGCGGGAACATTTAGTAGCTCAATAAAGATATTGTCTTTCAGCGTGCGTTACAGGGTTGCAACATCTACAGTGTATGCCGTTCCGTTCTTGCACTAAGCACCCCTGCACACCCAGGGTCAACCCCCACCATTCGGCCGCGCGGTGAGTGCAGCGGTGGCTAATGAATTATACATTTTAGAAACGGTAATTATATATGATACATTCAAATTCCGCAGAATACATTTTCCGCAACATTTAAACAAATATTTAGATTTTTAATAATTGATTCTGAGGATTTTGTGTTTTACTGATTTTAACAGGTGATACTTGACTGTATAATTTATTAGCCACCGCTGCAATCACTGCGCGGCCGGATGGTGGGGTTAGACCATTGGCGTGCAAGGGGATTAGGGCAAGAACACTGAAGTACACAGTAGCGTCAACCGAAGAAGAAGAAGGAGAAGGAGAAGGAGCACTCCAAGCTAGATTTCTTCTAAACTAGAAAAACGCTCCGTGTGACGCGTTGATAAGCGAGCGCGTCCATGTCCACGTCCACTCTGTCCAAAAGATTCAAAACTGCCGCCATATTTCAAGAATGTGCATCGATCAGTGCACAGCCTTCCAAAAAGCTAACGGAAAGTACGGCGTCCCATCACCGTTGCAATGGGTACTTTGACCTATTGGCAGCAGTCTCTAATACTAATCAGATCGAGATAAAATTACATATTCGTGACCGGGCAAAAATTTATTACAAAATGGCTTTCTCCCATTTATGCGGCATTTTTTTTTGTTTTAGAACAAACGTTTTATTAACCTTATTGTTACTTTGTAGCTTATTGACAGTTTTTCCACAAAATTAACGGCGTTCAATCCACATCTAGGCTTAAGCCGCGTGCACACTTGCGCATTTCCGTGCAACTGCGCCGCGCGCTGCGCCGCGCGCTGCGCCACGATCCAAGTGGCCCGTGGGGCCTGCAGTCTTCACCTGTACTTGGACCAACTGGAACTGATAGTTGGCTCTTTTTCACTATCCCCTTCTCCCGTCGCAAAGAAGACAACAAAGATTTCATTTTCTGTTGACACTCGTTAGCAGAAAATCCCAGTTGAACAGATATGTCCTCCCACGAATCATTCTTTATCAACCGATTTAAATGGCGCTTGTGTTTCGAGTTCCACAGAACCTCTTTACATCTGTATATTTGTTCCATATATGACAACTCGAAGGTGAAAGTGAAAACTATAGTGGATGCTATAGTCGATGCTAGTATAGTGGATGAAACTAGTGGATCCCGCACGGTGCGCGACCGAATGCGCGCGCGCCCGTCCACACTGGCTGCAACGTGCGCGCGCGCATCCCTTTGAGGTTCGTTATAATACCGACTCTGGGTGGATCGCCGAAATGTTGCACGGCGCGGCTCGCGGCGCACTTCTAGGCGCGCGGCGCAGCTCGCGGCGCGCGGAAATGCGCAAGTGATGTACGCGGCTTTATGGATGGTCCAAATTTCAACATGATCAGACTTCCTGTTCGACCATTATCGCGAGAAAAAAACAAACAATCAAACAAAAACAAACAGAACGAATATAATACGAGTATAAACACTCGCTACGCTATCTTCGTTCTGAATACAATAAAAGAAAATATCCATTGGCTGGAAATTTCACACATAATTTTGGCGGGAAAAACGGAGTCTGACCATCGTGAGCCACGTGACCAATCAAATTGAAAGGACAGAATTTTAAAGTGTTTAAGCATATTTCAATTATAAAACAATATCCATACACAATACACAATATTTAAATAGGCCTAATGTTTTTTAAGTTTTCATTGACAGCAATGAATTCATTGGATTTTCTACAGATTTGTAGTAAATTCGTTCATGTGTACCGCATGATGACGTCACGCGCCATTTTATTTCATTCTAGTGGGAAAGATAAAGTTTGCAACTTTCTAAGTAAATGGCTGTTACTCCACCTACCCTGCAAACCACCGACTTCTCTATGGTAAAATTGTTTTAAAATGCTTTATAATTGTCTCGAATAGAAGTTAAACAAAATAATATGTCATCTAAATATTTGAGGAGTGCTATTTTTCATGATCATTTTTCGGCAGTGGTTAGCATCCCTGCTTCCAATGCAGCAGGTCCCGGGTTCAAATCCCGCTTCAGGCAGAAGTTTTTTAACTTCTGATGTGGATTCAATTCCATTACTTCTTGGCTTAGGAATAAGTAAACGGTGACTTTGGAGCCGTCCTAGCAACGAAGCACTCAATAAATTCAAAGTTGTTCTGAATCGACCTTGTTGATTCTGGCATTTGTCCGCAGGTGTTCGCACTGTCCAATCACTGATTCATATGTTTCGTATGTGAAATATCGATCTTTGATTGGTTATCGCTCACTCGTCGATGGTGTTCGAAGCCTACAGGGTTGGTTTAGTCACTTTAAATTAAAGTCCCCCACTGCAAATCAGTTTAGTTACTGAGTGGGTAGACTCTAAATGTGAATTTATTTATTTATTTATTTAATGTTCTCATTTGTGTTTTTGTAACATACCTTTTCAATTAAATGGATAAAATGAACACAATCATTTAACTGTAATCATTATTGATTATTGTTTTGTTTATTTATTTATTTATCCTAGCACGGTTTATACAAACGAGAAAAACATATTCTGTTAATAAAACACACAACAAGGAACTACACACGTACTAAATGTAAATATTGACATACACAAGAACAATGAAGCATAACATGCAACATGACAACAAGCAACAATTACTGTTAAACGTTGACTCATTAAAATATTTACGGCATTTCTATGAAAAAGTAGGTTTAGTTGTTGGTTGCTAAAATTGTCTTGCACTCTCGGCACGATATGCATATTAAACTAATCATGTACAAGTATTTCTTGACGCACGAGTACGCACATAAAAAGAAATAAATCACAAAACGTAAAGTAAGGTTAAGTAAATAAGTAAGGTAAAGTAAGTAAGTAAGTAAGTAAGTAAGTAAGGTAAAGAAAGTAAGTAAGGTAAAGTAAGTAAGAGTCCAAGGTAAAGTAAGTAAGGAAAGTAAAAAAGTAAGTAAGGTAACGTAAGTAGTTATAAGTAAGGTAAAGTAAGTAAGTAAATAAGTAAGGTAAAGTAAGTAAGTAAGGTAAAGTAGGTTGGGTAAGTAAAGTAAGTAAGGTAAAGTAAGTAAGGTAAAGTAAGTAAGTAAGTAAGTTAAAGTAAGTAAGTTTACAAGTTAAAGTAAGTAAGTTAAAGTAAGTAAGTAAGTTAAAGTAAGTAAGTAAGGTAAAGTTAGTAAGTAAGGCAGAGTAAGTAAGTAAGGTAAAGTAAGTAAATAAGGTAAAGAAGGTAAGTAAAATAAAGTCGGTAAGTAAGGTGAAGTAAGTAAGTAAGTAAGTAAGGTAAAGTAAGTAAGTAAGGTAAAGTTAGTAAGGTTAAGTAAGTAAGGCAGAGTAAGTAAGTAAGGTAAAGTAAGTGAAGAAGGTAAGTAAAATAAAGTCGGTAAGGAAGGTCAAGTAGGTAAGTAATGTAAAGTAGGTAAGTAAGGTAAAGTATAGGTAAGTAAGGTAAAGTAGATAAGTAAAGTTAAGTAGGTAAGTAAGGTAAAGTAGGTAAGTAAGGTAAAGTAGTAAATAAGGTAAAGTACGTAAGTACAGGTAGGCACATTTGTAGGCCTACATCAATGCGGTCCGACTATAGCTAGCCACTTGAGATTAGATCCCCGCCAGTGACAACGCGCCTATAGCTGTAGTAGCCATACTTGTACATCAATGCGGTCCGACTATAGCTAGCTACTTGAGATTTGATCCCCGCCAGTGACAACGCGCCTATAGCTGTAGTAGCCATACTTGTACATCAATGCGGTCCGACTATAGCTAGCTACTTGAGATTTGATCCCCGCCAGTGACAACGCGCCTATAGCTTTAGCAGCCATACTTGTACATCAACGCGGTCCGACTATAGCTAGCTACTTGAGATTTGATCCTCGCCAGTGACAACGCGCCTATAGCTGTAGCAGCCATACTTGTACATCAACGCGGTCCGACTATAGCTAGCTACTTGAGATTTGATCCTCGCCAGTGACAACGCGCCTATAGCTTTAGCAGCCATACTTGTACATCAACGCGGTCCGACTATAGCTAGCTACTTGAGATTTGATCCTCGCCAGTGACAACGCGCCTTTAGCTGTAGCAACCATACTTGTACATCAACGCGGTCCGACTATAGCTAGCCACTTGAGATTTGATCCCCGCCAGTGACAACGCGCCTATAGCTCTGTAACACACAAGGCGAGCAGAATATTCAAACAGCTATTTGAGCTCCAACATATTTTTCAAACTCAATTCCTATTGAAATAATTTAGTTCTCTATTGGAAGCCTCGCTGGGAATAGAGATAACCCTCCTACTGGGGTGGAAAGTAAGTTAGGGGATTGTTTCAGAAGAGGGGTGACACTTCTATTTCCATGTTTACGAAACGAGTCACGTGATAAGTCGACAGTGGCGCCGCGCGTGGCGACACTGTGTGTTACCTCGCGGCGGCGTAGTTGGTACTGACACCCGCTGGGACTCGAACCGGGGTCCCTTGTGAGGGGGGCATAGTCGTGTTCCACCCGTCTTACTCTCGTCACGGACAACCATGTGTTTTACAGGGTGATACACTGAAGGTGGTTTGTACGTAGGTCTTAAGCATACGGCATCTAGGGACGTGAGTTCGAACCCCGCATATGGGTTGTTTGTGACTGTCCTTCATCTTCATGTATACCCCTCATTGTTTCGAATAACCTCATGGCTACAAGAGACATGCAACATCATCAACATCAACAACCTATAATAACAGTATTAATACAATGTTAAAACCCTCGATATGCCACTCGATACCATAACTATGTAAATAGACCAACGTTATTGTCATGGCACAAGAAGGTAATTTGGGTGTGAATGGTTATTCTTATTAGATCATGGGTTATTGTGCATAGACTCAATCAGTTCTCGCCTTGTGTCGAAGACAACCCCAAGAAGTTACTCCACACACTACTCTCCAAGTAGGCCTATAGACTATTACTTATCTCTATTATTCGACCTTCAGTCAACGTATAACTTTCTAAATTTAAATGAATTTACTCATTTAAAAAGCAACACTTTACTGTTGCACTGTTAGAATACTATATTGTTTCTTTAACGCCAACCTTCCTACTTAAAATTAGATCACAATAATCATTATTGTGAAAACTAAAACAGAATCAACAAAATATGTGTTTGTTATAGTATGACTGTTCCTTGTGTCAAGTCACGTATCATTGTTACAGAAAATATGTTGAAGCACTTTTAGTTTTATACACAAACAAAATGTGTTAGCAATGCGAAACCAAGTCATGTATAAAACCATCAGTGTGAGGTGTGCTCAGCAAGTAGAACTAGACCACACTTGTACACGACACTACCATAAGGTCACCCTGGTATTCTGCGCCCTGGCCGCGCTCTACGCGGGCACACATGCCTTTGTTGCCTTCGATAGAACTCACGCACTCACTGAAGCCTTGGCCGTTGTTGAAGCTCGTGACAAGAGAGACTGCGACTCAAGCTCCGACTCAAGCTCCGACTCAAGCTCCGACTCAAGCGCTCACGAAGCTCATCTGCGTCTCGCAGCAAGCAGCTCGTCTGATTCGTCCTCAGATTCTTCTGCTGCTGATTCATCATCAGACGATTCAAGCTCTGACTCAAGCTCCGACTCAAGTTCTGACTCAAGCGCTCACGAAGCTCATCTGCGTCTCGCAGCAGACAGCTCGTCTGATTCGTCCTCAGATTCTTCAGATTCATCATCAGACGATTCAAGCTCCGACTCAAGCTCTGACTCAAGCTCAGACGAAGTTCATCTGCGTGTTAATGCAGACAGTTATTCGTCTGATTCTTCCTCAGACTCTTCTTTTTCTGATTCATCATCAGACGATTCAAGCTCCGACTCAAGTTCTGACTCAAGCTCTGACGAAGTTCATCTGCGTGTTAATGCAGACCGTTGTTCGTCTGATTCTTCCTCAGACTCTTCTTCTTCTGATTCATCATCAGACGATTCAAGCTCCGACTCAAGTTCTGACTCAAGTTCTGACGAAGTTCATCTGCGTGTTAATGCAGACAGTTGTTCATCTGATTCTTGCTCAGACTCTTCTTCTTCTTCTGATTCATCATCAGACGATTCAAGCTCCGACTCAAGTTCTGACTCAAGCTTAGACGAATTTCATCTGCGTGTTAATGCAGACAGTTGTTCATCTGATTCTTGCTCAGACTCTTCTTCTTCTTCTGATTCATCATCAGACGATTCAAGCTCCGACTCAAGTTCTGACTCAAGCTTAGACGAATTTCATCTGCGTGTGAATGCAGACAGTCGTTCATCTGATTCTTCCTCAGACTCTTCTTCTTCTGATTCATCATCAGACGATTCAAGCTCCGACTCAAGTTCTGACTCAAGCTCTGACGAAGTTCATCTGCGTGTTAATGCAGACAGTTGTTCGTCTGATTCTTCCTCAGACTCTTCTTCTTCTGATTCATCATCAGACGATTCAAGCTCCGACTCAAGTTCTGACGCAAGTTCTGACGAAGTTCATCTGCGTGTTAATGCAGACAGTTGTTCATCTGATTCTTCCTCAGACTCTTCTTCTTCTGATTCATCATCAGACGATTCAAGCTCCGACTCAAGTTCTGACTCAAGCTCAGACGAAGTTCATCTGCGTGTTAATGCAGACAGTTGTTCGTCTGATTCTTCCTCAGACTCTTCTTCTTCTGATTCATCATCCGACGACTCAAGCTCTGACTCAAGCTCTGACTCAAGCTCAGATTCCAGCTGTGACTCCAGTTCCGTTGAAATTAATTTGCTTATTGACGCAGACAGCTCCTCCTCCTCCTCAAGTTCATCTTCTGACTCTTCCTCTGATTCATCTGACTCATCCAACTCCTCTGATGATTCTAGCTCTGACGACAGTTCTTACGAGGACGTTCAATTGTGGATTATAGCAGATAGTTCATCCTCGTCATCTTCCTCATCAAGCTCTAATGAAGTTAATGTATGCATTCAAGCACCTATTTCCTCTTCTATTTTATCTTCGTGATCAACCTCATCAAGACATTTATGATTCGAGCTCTAAAGATCTGGTGAATTAGATCTCGTTTTCGTCTTCTTCATCTTGTGACTCTTCATCGTCAGACACGATGCAATTTCTGACGACTTCTTTGACTGAACAACCGGTGCTTTACACATCGATGCCTACTTACTACGAAACTAGTCGTAAATAATCCAACGGTTTAGCCGCGGTCGCTTAGGCGGTTCCCATACGAACACTTAAAACAATAAGTTAAGCAACCTCGGGCTAGGTTTGGAAGTGGATGGATGGCCACTCGCCTCTGGAACACTAGTTACCGTTGGTTAGAGCAGATTGGAGGGTTCGAAAGCTTGTATAACAGCTTCGTTCTTCTCGTCAACTACTCGGCAGTCGAGGTTAGTGGAGGAACCTATATGACTGGTCAATGTTACACCGTCCTTCCGGATGGGTCGTAAAGCCGATGGTCCACTTGGTACTTTTCGAGAGGAGTAGGTTACGTGCCGGTACCGGGTTCCCTCTCCTCCCTTCTTCGTGGTCATCATCATGCATCGTTGTTATTGTTAAACTGGTCATTGTAAAATGGCATAAAAATGCTGTATTTGGGCCATTCTAAAATACAATAAATGTGTAATGTAGTGTAATGTTGTGTAGTGTTATGTTGTATAGGGGCAGCTGCTGTGCCCAAAATAATAAATGAACATTTGTTATAGAAATATGAAGGTAGAAACATTGCCTATCTTTTGTATTTAATTTAATCTGTTGTACAAATAAATTAATATACTAGATAATTAGTAATGTTATTTTCTTGTGTTGCCTCGCGCCCGTGTTATTACAATTATACTAGGAAAACGCTCCGCGTTGACAGATGAGCGTGCTTGTAAAAAATTAAAAACATTTAAAAAAAACTTTTTTAGACTTTTTTAAAATTTAAAAATGAGTTTCTAAAAGTTAAAAATACAGCTCACTAGGTGAATGTTGATGTCAACTGACAGTCGAAATACAATCGAAAAATATTTTAATGGTTTTAAGGTTTAATGGTGTTAAGTTTTATGGTTTAAAGTTTTTTAATAGTTAAATGGTTTAAAGGGTTTTAATGAAACAGTACTCTATTGAAAATGCACTAATTTAAAAACCATTGAACTTATTCGGGTATACAAAATTACATAATTTAGTTACCAGCTAGATCTAGGTACCTGCATCGATAAATTGTAAGGTTTATTTAATGGTTTAAGGTTTTTTAATAGTTTAATGGGTTTAAGGCTTTTCATGATACAGTACTTTACTTAAAATGTGCTATTTCTAAAACCATTGAACTTATCTGGGTATACAAAAATACATAATGTAGATACCAGTTAGATATAGGTACCTGCATTAATAAGTCATACAAAAACCGGATGCAAACCACAATAATACATTTTAAAATGTCGAAAAACGATTTTTAGCCACACCTCTATTGTTGCTATTGTGTTGCATCTATGGAAATTCCAAATGTTCAGTTAAAAAGGTCTATCTGCTGACGCCATTTCTGATGCATACTATGTGAATCTTAATTCAATGGTCCTCAAATACGAAGCATATTAGTGGCACACCGTAAAAACTACAATATAAATTGCCGTAAACAGAAACTAAATATTTGTGTACAAAATGGTGGCCCAAGTTAAAATCTTAAAACTTTTGTCAACAGTCTGTCAATCCTGTTGTAGGGAACGTTATAGTAAAACATTATTTAAATCTCTCTGCAAGGTTTAACTAAAACAAATTGAAACTGGATTTTTGTCGACAAAATTCTTAGTTTTCATTTTTGCATGTTTGCCGTGAAAGTCTAACATAAAACGTCATTGTTATCATTCTATGAAAGCTACAAAAATTCCAAATACCCATTTTACTGTGAGAAAGGTCTGAGTGCGTACGCTATTTTTGGTGCATACTTTGTGCATCTAACTTAAATGGTCCGCAAATGCGAATCATATCGGTGGAACACTGTAAAAATGAAGAAATTAATTGCCGTAAATAAACAATATATTTTTTTATAACATTGCAGTTAAAGGTACAATTTTGAAACTATTCTAAGTGTTGGCACCGTCGATGTGGAGCTACGTGTAAAAACTCATTTAAATCCGTCTCTAAGTTTTAATTTAAATAAATAAATAAATAAACAATAATTGTTTTCGGTAACTAATTTTTTGTAGGTTGGTATCTTGACGGATTTCGCAGACAAGGTTAGCTACATGCATAAGCTTTCGGTACCTGTCTACTTGTCTACCACGGGGGAGGAAAACTGAGAAATAATGTAATATGTGAAATCAGAAACTCTTCAACCAATGCTGTAGAGTGGACCCGGCCGATGATGTTTATAAAAGAACTTCATGTAACTATTACCGCTAGAAAACTCATTAGTAGTTTGGATATGATTTTAGCAGTATTTTAGTATTTAAATATTTTGTGTTGTGCTAGAGTAGATTTTTTGGTGGGGAACTGCCCCACGCTACCCTCAACAAGAAAAGCCAATTACTGTTCATCGGTTTCCATTCAAATCACGGACTACACGGTCGCACTCATGTACATAAAATATTAATTTAGTTATTTTCAATATTACACTTAGTCATGAAGAGTTAATGCTAAACACGGTATCAGCTGAAATAGAAGTATTTGCAGACGTAATTCGTCGCTTCGACAAATGAATGCAAGTGCACCAGAATTCTTTGGCCCACAATCGCACCACTCTGCTCTTTTAATATATAGTTGTAAGACATTGGTAGACATAGTAGACATATTAATATACTTCATTACAGCCGAAATGATGAGGAACGGGATGCTTAATTTGAAGTGACTATAAGAAATGTTAGTATTATTCTCTTGTCCTGGTTGGGTTTTAGGAAGATGTAGGCCTACACAAAGAATACACCTACGCGATTGTATAAAAAAGAATATTTCACTTAGAGAGGGGCGTCCTGAGGTGTGTAGCAGTTTAGTGAACGACTGCATGTGATCAGAAGAACATTATAGGTACTGGACTGGCCATCATCTATCTTGTCATTGAACGAACCGCAATTAAGAACATGAAACACCGAGGAAGTTTGACAAGAGGACTTGCATATAATGACTGAAAAACGTAGAAATATGTTAACATTTCAATTCCAAGACGTTCTGAGATACACTTGAAAAGTTATTGTCCTGGCAAACTCGTCAAATGAATAGCGTTCCATAACAATACTTGCGTCTTGTTTATCTACAAATGGTTGCAATACTTGCCGTGTTCAGGATGATACTGATCTACATATCCATGAGATGTTCATGCACAAAACAAAGCATGAGCTGCTCAATTGCGTGGTGACACAGAAAAGAACTAAGCTGCTCTAACAATCCTTATCCAAACCTGGATTACAGCGTGGACGAGGATAATGCAGTTGATCCTCAATAACCAAGTAATGTGTGTAGGCATACACAAATATATTTTAAATTAATATAATATTGTTTTCAGTTCACAGTCTCTCCAATATGTATATTATGTTGAACATTTGGCCTTTTAACTAGCCTACATATCGCTAAATCAGATTTGCATTTGTCATGTATTATGTCTAAACGTTATCAATACATGAACTAATTAATAGTGAATAATTATTAACGAAATAACACCGCGCAATATATTTGTAAAATATATTTAATATAATACACGATTACGAAATGGATGCACTTGTCTACCTTCATGTTTCTACAATAAATGTTACAAATGCATTCACATTCATTTATAAGACGTAGGCATGGCGTGCAAAGCCCTGGTTGTTGAGCCAAAGCCGTTTAATAACTATAATTAGTCACAAGATGAAGAAAACAAGATAAGCTATCTGCTTCAATCCACAAATAAACTCCATAACCAGAACAGTTCTCAGAACTAGAATCACCAGAGAAGTCGGATTAGTCAGATGAATTAGAGGAAGAGTCTGAGGATGAATCTGAGGAGGAGTCAGAGCTTGAATCGTCTGATGATGAATCAGAAGAAGAAGAGTCTGAGGAAGAATCAGACGAACAACTGTCTGCATTAAGACGCAGATGAACTTCGTTTGAACTTGACGAGTCTGAGCTTGAGTCGGAACTTGAGTCAGAGCTTGAGTCGGAGCTTGAGTCAGAGCTTGAATCATCTGATGATGAATCAGAAGAAGAAGAATCTGAGGACGAATCAGATGAACAACTGTCTGCATTAATTTGTAGATGAACTTCGTCTGAGCTTGATGAGTCAGAGCTTGAGTCAGAGCTGGAGTCGGAACTTGAGTCAGAGCTTGAGTCGTAACTTGAGTCAGAGCTTGAGTCGGAGCTTGAGTCAGAGCTTGAATCGTCTGATGATGAATCAGAAGAAGACGAATCTGAGGACGAATCAGACGAACAACTGTCTGCATTAATTTGTAGATGAACTTCGTCTGAGCTTGACGAGTCGGAGCTTGAGTCGGAACTTGAGTCAGAGCTTGAGTTGGAGCTTGAGTCAGAGCTGGAATCAGAGCTTGAATCGTCTGATGATGAATCAGAAGAAGACGAATCTGAGGACGAATCAGACGAACAACTGTCTGCATTAATTTGTAGATGAACTTCGTCTGAGCTTGATGAGTCAGAGCTTGAGTAAGAGCTTGAGTCGGAACTTGAGTCAGAGCTTGAGTCGGAGCTTGAGTCGGAGCTTGAGTCGCAGTCTCTCTTGTCACGAGCTTCAACAACGGCCAAGGCTTCAGTGAGTGCGTGAGTTCTATCGAAGGCAACAAAGGCATGTGTGCCCGCGTAGAGCGCGGCCAGGGCGCAGAATACCAGGGTGACCTTCATGATAGTGTCGTGTACAAGTGTGGTCCTCTGCACAAGTCAAGTAGTTCTACTTGCTGAGCACACCTCACACTGATGGTTTTCGCCTCAGCATCGCGACGTTTTATACATTACTTTGTTTACGCATTGATTGCACATTTTGTGTATAACTAAAAGCGCTTGAACAGTTCTCTGCGAATGACTCGTGACGAAAAGAATAGTCTTATCAACAAACAAACATTTGTTGATGCTGTTTTACTTATCACAGCTGTATAACCTTCATTTGACGAGAAAGGTTTTATTTTATCTTTTCGTTATTGTGTCGCTTATAAAATAATTACAATAATAGGGGCAAGAGGCAACACAAGAAAAACATACATAACTATTTAGAAATAAATTTATTTGGAAAATAGCTCATAGTACAGAGAAGGTATTGACAGACTTCATGTTTCTACAATAAATGTTACGAATAAATGCGAAGAACGTACACCTACAGTTGAGTAAAAGCAGTCGTCAGAATTAGCATCGTATTATAATTAATCCGACGACGAAGAGTCCCAAGATGAAGACGACGAAGAGGAGCTATCTGCTTCAAGCCTTAAATGGACTTCATCAGAACTAGACGAGGAAGATGATGATGATGAAGATGATGATGATGAAGAGCTGCTAGATGAAGATGAAGAAGAGGATGAGCTATCTGCTTCAATCCTTAAATTGACTTCATCAGAACTTGACGAGGAAGATGATGATGATGATGAAGAGCTGCTAGATGAAGATGAAGAAGATGAGCTATCTGCTTCAAGCCTTAAATGGACTTCATCAGAACTAGACGAGGAAGATGATGACGAAGATGAAGAGGAGGAAGAAGAGGAGCTATCTGAGGAGGAGTCGGAACTTGAGTCGGAGCTGGAGTCAGAGCTTGAGTCAGAGCTTGAGTCGGAGCTTGAGTCGGAGCTTGAGTCGGAGCTTGAGTCGGAGCTTGAGTCAGAGCTTGAGTCGGAGCTTGAGTCGCAGTCTCTCTTGTCACGAGCTTCAACAACGGCCAAGGCTTCAGTGAGTGCGTGAGTTCTATCGAAGGCAACAAAGGCATGTGTGCCCGCGTAGAGCGCGGCCAGGGCGCAGAATACCAGGGTGACCTTCATGGTAGTGTCGTGTACAAGTGTGGTCCTCTGCTCAAGTCAAGTAGTTCTACTTGCTGACCACAGCTCACACTGATGGTTTTCGCCTCAGCATCGAGACGTTTTATACATACTTTGTTTACGCGTTGCTGGCACATGTTTGTTTGTGTACTTAAATAAAAATGCTTAAACATATTTTCTTTGAGTGAACATGATGATAGAATAGTCTTATCAACAAAGAAACACGTTTTGATACTGTTTTAGTCAAGTTATGCTTTAAAATTGAAACCAGGACTTCTAAAAGTTACATATTGATTTCGTAATTTTGATTCCCCCGGCACCGTTGATATTGCTAGATGCACGCCGCTTCATTCAAAACCTAAATTCTCCTAGAAATACACATTACACACAAATACACATGCAGGTTTCCTACACAATTTAATTAATTATTAAGAAAAGATCAGATCTCCCTCGTGCGAGTGTGGCAACCCCACCGGTCGCCTGACTATACTAAACCCTCGCGTCCCCGGAATATGCCCTAATGTGGTGCTATATTGGAGACCAGCGGCTCATTCACATTACACGTGTGTTCGCTTGATATAATCATAATTTTTCGTAAGAACACCTGTTAGAGGGTGGACACCAGCTTTACCTGATGTGACTAAGTAGGTATGTTAATTGTGTTTGGATTACATAGTTTTTATCATCCCGTGTGATGACCAGTTATAGCTATTCTTCATTTTTTTGAATAGCTCAGACTAGCTAGCTGGAGCTGTTCTTCGAAATAATAATGTTCTTAGGAAACTATGTCATCTTGCCACTCTTGTGACTTACTACTACATATTCGGTGTGAGGAGAATTGGTTGTTAGTTATAGGGATAAGACTCAATCCCAGCATTCGCCTTTTGACTCGAGAAAACTGGTAAAACCCTTCAAGTTAGATTGCCGGTTGCCTGACTTGAACTGGCGACCTCCCCAATTGAGTTTCGCATGTTACACTATCGCTGAGGTATGGGTTTATCTTTACTACCGATAGTAGTTAGCCATTGAGAAAATAAATGTTTTATTCAAACTTATTATTGTTATAGAAATAATGTGATTTGGCCTACTACTATACTAGACTCTACAAGAGAAAATACGTTCTCTCACATCGTCTACCAGCGAATGCCGTGTGTTTATATAAACAACAAAAAACAGTTGAACAAACAAAAATTATGTATTCAAACTAGGACAAGGTTAAGGTTAAATATGGTAAACATAAGCACGTACTTGAAACTTATGTTCGTGGTACATGTGTACGTGTTTGAAGAGAGTTAATTTGTAATCCAACAATTAATTATTAGTATTATTATTATTATTATTATTATTATTATTATTATTATTATTATTATTATTATTATTATTATTATTATTATTATTATTATTATTATTATTATTAATAAATATTATAATTATATATAATATAGAGTGATACGTGATAATAGCATTTTCAATTGTCATTTTATAGCGTTTTGTTGCATCTTTTTCTCAAATTTTTATTTTTGAATCATGTCATACTATTAAAATTAAAATCAACCAAATTGCATTATCATAAACAAAATATCATTACTATGTTAAATATAATAAAATAGGAACAGAAAAACCTTAGTTTCTACTGAAAAAGCACTTTGTAGCATCTATACACAAAACGCTATTTTCACGTATCTCTAATAATATATAATAAATGTTATTATTATTATTTTTTTTTTTTATTATTATTATTATTATTATTATTATTATTATTATTATTATTATTATTATTATTATTATTACTATTATTATAATTATTATAATTATTATTAATAATAATAATTATAATAATAATATTAATAATAATAATAATAATAATATTTAAAAAATATATAATTCTTTGATACAAAATGTCCACAATCTCAACTTCACAGAGTTTTGGCATATAAATCCCTTCCCCTCAACTCAATGAATATAAAGCAAATTTAAACGTACATAACAACAATTTGCATAGCAGATACTACAACGAATAACGAATATAGAACAAGTCAATATGGTATAGCATCAAGCAAACGGTTCATGTCCGGCGACATGTTGAGCAAAACGGAGGGATAGCTATTTAAGATAAATTAATCAAGACAAACAATTAAAAAAAAAACATTATGAAAGAAACCACAGTCGATGATAAGTGTGGGAAGTGCAATATGAAAAGTGAAACAATTGAACACCTCGTATCCGGGTGCAAAATGCTTTGTCAAACAGACTACCTTCATAGACGTAGAAAGTAAGCCGTAATAAGCACTTATAAACACAAGTACTGCTTACAAATACAAATACAAGCCTGAAAAGGAACTTTAATAGTAAGATTATAAATTAAACTACGACCGTGCAGTATAACAGACAAAACTATATTACAATTCAGTGTATGATATAATAATCATCGACAAGAAGAAACAATAAACAATTTTAATTAATGTTGCGATCCTCTCTGCCACAATTATGAAACAACATGGCGAGAAAAATAAGTATGTGTAATTAGGAGCTTTCTAATGAAATAAATAAGATATGCAAGCAGCATAAAGTAACTGTTACACCGTTAATTATATCCGCAAATGGTATTGTTCCGCGAAAGCTCCATGACAGTATTAAACTAATTGTCGAGCTAATTGGTCTCCAACCAAACGTGTACATCGAGATTCAAAAGTCAACATTATTGAACACGTGTAGTACAAACAATTTTTAAATTAGAAGAATGAAGACCAAGAAATTCTCTAATCAGGATGTTGGTTTCGTGGTTTTCCACCATACGAAGAGCGAATGCTAGGGTGGGTTTAACAAATCGGCCACGGCCGTACTATATATTTAGAGTAAGATCTACAATTAGTTTTTGAGAAAATAATATGACAAATGATATCTTTAATTTTTTTTAGTAAGGTAAGCACATAGCTATACTTGGCATATGTACGTACAACATGTTCACTCCGGGTTTGACCAAATTTGTATGTATTGCATCAATCCATTAATAATAACAATACGGTACATATGTCTCTAAATATTTTTGTGTGAGAAACACACGAATCTCATATATTTGTACGAAAATCCATGAATTCCTGGCGTTCTTTCATACCTATAAGCGTAAAGGCGGTCTTTCGCCTAGTACTACAGTAGGTAGTAGGTACGAATCTTACCCATCTCTCTTACGGAAGCTATTACCGCAAGCAAAACAGATCAGTTGAAGACACAAGGTGAACTAAAAATAAAACTCTGCATAAATCCTGCTTATGCAAAACGCCCTCCCTCAATGCACAGACACAATTTCACAAAGCATCACTGACAAACCAGTTTCAAGACAGTTGAGTATAGTTACCTAGCAACGAAGAGCATTATTGATTAAATGATTTTCAGAATTGATCTAGGACCCTTTAGAGATAGCTACTTACGGTCTTCTAAATCGCAACAACTAGTTTTAAATTGTAATGTCAAGGTGCATTTATAATTATTGTGCCTTGTTGTCAATGACTATTTAGAAGACCGTAATAGGCCCTTTCAAAAACTATCTAGGACCTTTTGTATGATTACCATCACGGTCCTCTAAATCTTTATTCACCACAGTTAAAACATAAAATCAAGGTATAAGTAGATGATGATCTTGATGTTTATCAATAAGCCTTGATGTAATGCCGACATTACACGACTCAATACTTTCGTTAAACTTATTGAATTCTAGAACAAAAGCAAATCAAAAACAGTTTGGTAAAAAACTGCAACAATATAGCTTCTATTAAGTGATGACAAAAAAATGACAAAAAAGTCCTTGAATTCAAAAAGTTTGACGAAAGTATTGAGCCGTGTAATGTGGGCATAACACTTGAAAACATTTTTAATTGTTGCGTATTGTTGTTCTTGAAGATTAAGGGTCCGTGATGAGACTCATACAAAGAGAAAGTTTTTTAAATGGCCTCTAAGGGTCCCAGATCAATTTTGAAAATGACCTATTCCCAACCAATTCGACATCATTAGAATAATTATCAAGGGACATAATTAAATATTTCCTATCCTGGAATAAACATGCAACTTCAATAGTCTACAAATACAGGCTGTATACCTGTCTATATCTTTCGACCGTGCGTCAATGCATATACTTGAAATTTAGAGGAATTTACTCACTTAAAAATGCAATGTGTTAAAATACAATATTATATCATTTTGTGCTTACCTCGTTTATTTAATGCATAAGAATAATACCACGATAACAATTATGAGAACTAAAACAGAATCAACACACATTTGTTTGGTGATGAGAGTGTTCTTTTCGTCACGTACGTATTATTTCTAGAGAAGAAAAGAATACTTAAAAAGCATGTTTAGTTAAATACACAAACAAAATATGCTAGCAATGCGAAACCAAGTCATGTATAAAACCATCAGTGTGAGATGTCCTCAGCAAGTAGAACTACTTGACTTGAGCAGAGGACCACACTTGTACACGACACTACCATGAAGTTCACCCTGGTATTCTGCGCCCTGGCCGCGCTCTACGCGGGCACACATGCCTTTGTTGCCTTCGATAGAACTCACGCACTCACTGAAGCCTTGGCCGTTGTTGAAGCTCGTGACAAGAGAGACTGCGTCTCAAGCTCCGACTCAAGCTCCGACTCAAGCTCTGACTCAAGCTCTGACTCAAGCTCTGACTCAAGCTCTGACTCCAGCTCCGACTCAAGCTCTGACTCAAGCTCTGACTCAAGCTCTGACTCAAGCTCCGACTCAAGCTCCGACTCAAGTTCCGACTCAAGCTCCGACTCAAGCTCCGACTCAAGCTCCGACGAAGTCCATCTGAATCTTTCAGCAGACAGTTGTTCGTCGGATTCGTCCTCAGATTCTTCTTCTGACTCATCATCAGATGACTCAAGCTCTGACTCCTCCTCGGACTCTTCCTCCGATTCATCCAACTCCTCTGATGACGAAGTTCATGTGCGGATTGAAGCAGATAGCTCCTCCTCTTCTTCGTCCTCTTCTTCGTCTTCATCATCATCATCATCTTCCTCATCAAGTTCTGATGAAGTACATTTGTGGATTAAAGGAAGCTCCTCGTCGTCTTCCTCATCTTGTGACTCTTCATCGTCGGATTAATTATTATACGATGCAAATTCTGATAACTGCTTTTACTAAATAACAGACAGCTAGTACTTATGACATCAATGCGTAGGCCTACATATTACGAATGTGCGCCTAATATTTATTGTAGAAATATGAAAGCGTTGATGAAAGTAGACTGTTGTGTGTTCATTTTCTTCTACTTTATTGTTTTTTTTTTGTAAATAAATAAATAAATACATTCACTGAATAGTTATTGTTGTTTTTGTTCTTGTGTTGCCCCACACCTCTATTATTTCAATTATATTATTCTATAAGTGAATGAAGACGAGATAAAGTATGAGGTTAAACTAAGCGAGATTTACATAAGTCCATTGCAAATACTATTTAAACCTCCGTGTTATTTTCGGATTTTAACAGTGGTATTTACAGCGTATTGCTTATATATAGTTCCCTAAAGATCTTGTGCTTTGTTTGTCAACTTGGCAACGGGAGATACCATCAATTTTCAAGAAACTTCGTGACGTTTTCTTATTTTCTTAATTTATGTAGTGTCTATCATTTTCTCATTGAAAACTTATCATTTCTATTGTTTTAAACGTTTCTTAATGTATCAGATAACAATGACATATAAATTTAAAGGCTTACGGTGAAGAAAATTAAAGTTATGTGTTGCAATTTCAATAATTGGACATAGCTTAACAGTAAACCAATGTAAGACAAGACGACCAATGTAAACAATAAATGATTTCGCTTAGCTTTTGAAATTTTTGTTCTAATCGCACTAGACAATAAAATCGTAATTTTGTTTTAAAAAACATTCCTTTAAAAAAGCTAGAGTACGTAACCAAACTCTTTGCGATCTGCACTTAGGAGACCCCATAACTACTTTTATTGTGTCCCGTAATTTGTAAACACTTTTAAAATCTACATTGCCATGGTTTTAAAGAATACACCTGGCCGTGTGTTCCGACACATTTGAATAAATGTGATTATGATAACCACCTCTGAAGCTATTGAGTTTCATTTCTGCGGACTATTAAGCCGCGCTAGCAGTTTGTACACTTATAAGTGTTATTGCCATGCAGAATATTCGCTAAGTGTTTGAGCATTTGGAACATTGACCTCCACACATGTAACCGCAAGCCATAGAAATAAAAAGAAAGAAGCCATTTGGATGGTTTCTGCTATACTGGCCACGCCGAAAGTAGCAAGGTGTTGCTGTCATGGATTATGTTAAGTGTAGTGAAGCATGTTAAACAGCATTGGGTTAAAAGTTACCATAAATCCATACTCGTAGTTTGACCTGAAATGATGGTCACCCTGTATCAGTGCATTTACGATCGCTTGATTTTGAATGCGCCCACAATGATGCCGGCTTTGATTTCCCCGCTGAGTTCAGTGATGGTGTTTTCCTGGCTCATCATTCAGCTGAGACACCGGTCATCGGGGATCCTAACTGGCCTTTATTCTCCATACAGGCCCTTTGTTTAACATTGTGTTTCGTGTGAAGAATATGATTTATATAATAAAACAGAAAACCATCTTGAGGCAATATTATAGCGTTCAAATAGATATGCAACAGAATGTCTAACTAATAACACAGATTGAAGGTTTATTTGCATGTTATCAATCCCTCTACACCTATCTATCTATTAAGGACGCATTCCAATATTGGTCTGGCTATCAAAGCCTTAAATATTGTATTCTTCATTATTCTTTCTGCCCCAAAATGGTTCCTCCTAATCGTTCCCCCCGTTTCACATCAAATTATATATTCATGTTATATATTTCAGTGTAATAGACAATAGACAGTTATTATATACAAACTAAAAAAAAGCGGGTCTAGTCAGCAGGTCAATGAATAAAATATACAATATACAAGGGAAACAGTAGTAAAAACAACTAAACACAACTATATTATTATAAATGTCAGAATATAGATAACACAAGAACAACGAAGCAATACCATACTAAAGAATGAGAGAACAGAAAATAATTGAAAAGGAGAAGTTAACAGATTTCGAGATATAAGACAGAAAATTGAATAGTAAATTGTAAATACTAAATACTGAATTAACATAAAATGTATCTAAAGTAATTGTTAAAGTAAAAGTTACGCACATATCCCACAATCACGAATTGAAGAGAAAGAAAAAGGAAAGGGAGGGAAGAAAGTAGAAGAATGAAAGAAATCAAAGGAAATTGAAAAAATTGGAAAGTAAGAAGGGAATTTTGATGAAACGACAGAAAAGTATTATTAATATGTTATGTACAACCAAAGTGTTTATTAAATTCTACTAATACAAATAAACCACCGGAGAGTGAGGTGCTACACGAACTACTTGCCTTGCTTCGCTCACTCGTAACTCATCGTCTCGTCATAATCACCCAAACGTTGGAACAGCCAGTTGTTATGCTAAGTTCGAAATAAAACAATTTGAAACACAACCCAGCGCCAAAGAGCTCAGCACTGTTTAATCAAGACTCAAAGCCCTTGAAAATTCTCGCAACGTTAATTAAACTCTTGGTAATCTCCTACCAAATGGACACGGCTGCGATCTGGTTTGTTATTTTCGAACTACCCCCGTTGATGGTCGAGTGTTGGAATAAAGACGAGGCCAGTCCGACCGTTACTTTTAACATTTCAAATTAATTTACATACAAAAATAGACGTTGCCTTGTTCGAGAGATGTAACAGCCGTGTTGCAAAGGAGCATGGGACTGTTAGGGGTGGCCAATATACAAACTCGGTTCAGGGTTGGAAAACAATGTGAACGAGTGGAACCACGTGTGTATCTAAAGAGTGGCGAGGGGTTAGTGGGGGTGTACTTGCGCCACCTTGCCCCACCTTATCCAGTTGTTAATATGTTGCGGTTATTAAAAAAAATCCTTGTACTCGCATTGATATAGCTAAATTTAGAAATAATCAAATTATTTATTTTGGTTTATTTTTTTATTTTATTCGTTTTCATTTAATTAGTACAAAGTGGCATATTGTAATAATTGGATACAATTGCAGTTATTGATGCAGCATTATTATTATTCCCAGTGTAATAATATCTTAAAATACACTGTCGACGATGCACCTGGGTTCCGAAGAGGGTAGAGCGTCGAACGCAACACTAACGGACCAATCAGAATGAAGATGCGTTCGGCAGCACAGAATATGATTGGTTCGTTGATGTGTTTGACGCCCAGGTCGGGAATCCACTAACAAGGTCGTTTAGCAACAGGTATAGGGCAAGTGATGGGGCAAACATGGGCAAAGGCGGTGGGGATTTGGTTGCATATAAGACAGTAAAGAGGTTTTTCTTGTTTGTGTGGTTCTCCTTTAGACATTGTTGAGTGAATTTGAATGTTTATTATCGTGATGTGATTTGCAAATGAGGTGATTTTTTTCTATAAGAATAAAGTCACAATGGGCGGTATGCGGTTATTTAAACTCATTGGTAGCAGCTCCATGTAATTTGAAAATAATCCCCTACCATGTAGCAACATCACTGCTATTGCATGTACAGTATTATGATCTAATATGTGTTTCAGGCGTACATCACTCTAACATGATTCATTTTAGAAATATTAAAGGCCCACTAAACCCTCACATTTCGTTTAAAACGTGTAATTGTAAGCCTAATCTGTAACGGTTAGTGCATGTGTCAAGTTGCCTAGTGTATCAGGGCTCTTGCAATCCAAGAAAAAGTGTTTCGCCCCAGGCGTTGTGACGTCGACCAAACTACGCGCTACTCGCTGCATATGGAGCATCCTCTGTGTTTCGAGGCCCGCGCAAATATATCTCGTCGTCCAGACCCACCTAATTCAATTGAGCACAAATCGGACATACCACTGAATTCGTCTTATTTCGGTCTACATGATGAATGTTTAAACAACCTTCTACCATTTATGCAACTTATTCTATAAAATGCTAAACATGAAGCAATTACCACATAATTTAGTTGGAAACACAACCAATTTCAAGCTTATGTAATGAGAAAGTAGCTTTAAAAATCGGAATTCCAACCAGACTATCATGTTAACTGATATGTCAGGATATTACAAGCAGAAAACCAGCAAGAAATTGATGAACATTTGGCCGATTATCGTGTGTATATAACAACGCGTGTAGCGGCCTATTGCCTGATACGTCCGCGAATATATCGAGTGAGCTGCGTAGATCGAGATCAGTCAAACTACTAGTCTTTACTATCGACTATAAAAACATTGTATTGATTTTGTCTTGCGTTGTATAGTCATATATCAATGAGTGAGTGGGATTTCTACCAGTCAGGCCTGGAAATAATCATAATAACTGATACAAATATATTACATAGGCCTAAAGAACACGTCAAAACTACAATAGTCGTGTGTGTCATGGTTTGGTTGTGTGCGTGTGCGTGATTTACATATTATTCGTGTTTGCATCATCACAATTATTATTATTGTTATTATTGGTGGTATTATTACTTTCATTATTACATTACATTATTATTAATATATATCGACTTTATTTTATTATTGGCATCAACGGAAATTCTGTAACTAAAAATTGCCGGAAACTAACATTACAAATCTTGCTAACCGCAATACTTATATTAATAATATCAGGTTCAAGCTGTTTTGTATCTTCTTAATAACTGTAGTATTATTTTGTATTTCAAATTCAAAATATAGTTTGTTCAGTTATTCTAAGTTATTTTATGCGCTATTTTGTATTTTTTTGTATTAAAGTATCGATAGCAATAGATTGAGACATACAACTATGAACTAATAAGTTTATAGTTGAAACATTTTATTTTGTACAATGTACAAATGCGTTGATGTTTTCAGCCAAGCTATTAAAAGCTTGACAGGCCATGCGGCTTTGCCCGCGCTCACCGAGTTATACTCCGCGGCAGTGAACGGACAACACGCATTATTATATACATACGATACGATAATCAGCTAAATTTTCATCAATTTCTTGCTGGTTTTCTGCTTATAATATCCTGACATATCAGTTAACATGATAGGCTGGTTGGAATTCTGATTTTTAAAGCGAGCTCCTCATTACATTTGCTTGAAATTAGTTGTGTTTCCATCTAAATTATGTGGTAATTGCTTCATGTTTAACATTTTATAGAATAAGTTGCATAAATGGTAGAAGGTTGTTTAAACATTCATCGTGTAGACCGAAGTAAGACGAATTCAGTGGTATGTTCGATTTGTGCTCAATTGAATTAGGTGGGTCTGGACGACGAGATATATTTGCGCGGGCCTCGAAACACAGAGGATGCTCCATATGCAGCGAGTAGCGCGTAGTTTGGTCGACGTCACAACGCCTGGGGCGAAACACTTTTTCTTGGATTGCAAGAGCCCTGATACACTAGGCAACTTGACACATGCACTAAATGTTACAGATTAGGCTTACAATTACACGTTTTAAACGAAATGTGAGGGTTTAGTGGGCCTTTAAACTTCTTATTTTACGACTTTATCGATATCGACGACGGAGTCCAATCAAAGCAGCTCCTGTCACTAGGCCAGTGACAGGAGCCCAGACCGGGCGAATGAACCGGAATGGGGTATTTCAAGCTGAGTTGAGACAAATAATTTACCAAGTTTGTTAAGAAATTGTGAGTCGAGACTCGAGACTGAACTAAGTGCACTAGCCGTGCTTGGAATGTGCCCTGACAACGCCTGCCAACAACCGGCCTGATGGTATTATATTATTACAATACATTTTGGTTGGTACATTTGTCGCAAGTCACTTCACTATTACATAATCTATGGGGACATCACCTTGATGTCGAGACAACGAAATGATTTGACATTCTAAAATGGCTAAGCTAAACTAATACAAAGTAAATTGCTAGCCCTAAATACTATTGTAGCTTGTAATACGAGTAAGTGTTGTATTTATCTTCTGAAATATTACAATAGAAACGTGGTTGATGTTAAACTATCGATATAAGTCAGTAGTGTCCTTCAATACATAACAGTATTAGACAATATTACCGTAGCCTGTACAACTTGAGACTAGCTGTGTGTTTGCAAGCGGCTCCCACTCCCACATCAGCGACTTCTAAAGGCTGAAGGTTAGCAAAATATTCCTCTTCTCCGATGCCGAAAACTAAATAACTGGCTTGTCAGTGTCCCCATGGACATTAATGCGCTAACAGGTTAAAGTTAATAACAGAGTAGATAATTCGCCTCCCTATTATGTCATTGGCGGCCGGTCTAAGGGCGCCGACTTCCGTTATTACGTTGTCCCGGTGGACACTTCAGTCCCGCCCCCCCATCCCCACCCCCAGGGGGCAGAGCGCCCTTAAATTGAGAGCTAATTTCATTTTCAACTTATTTAAATGTTGGAAAATAAGTTTTCCAAATTGAAGAGGACAAAGGCTGTATGGGGTCAGAAGATCGAGCGAAGCGGCCAAGCACGCGGGGCGACTCGGAGGTGACCTGTAGATTATAGACTTCAGGCAAGGGAAACCTTTTAGAAGGGGGGGGGGGGGGACACATTTGTCATTGAGCTAGCTTTCTGTGAGCCGTTATATTCTTTCATTATTTTATACTTGTTTAAAAGGAAATATACGCATGGTTTTGAATTCGATAATTTGTATTCGTAGTTCTTAGTGTTTTTGTGAACCAGAGTGTGAATCGTTTTAGATTGGGTTGTCATTGGGGGAGAAAGCGTTCATGCCTTAAGGCGCCGTCTTTCTATTTGCAGTGGCATTGTACTATTTAGACCGACCATTGGTGCCCTGCTAAATGTTAGCACTCGTGTATGCTATGTAGTATGTCACATGCTGTATGCACTATGCGTGGCTTCTGGATTCATTTTGGTTATTATTTTACTGTCGCTTCAAATTGGTCAAGTATGCATTAGATATATTAATAACACACATTATTTTGTATTGAGACCTGGTTAGAAATGTACTCGAAAATATTTCTGTCCTTGCGGGCACAATGGCAAATATTGCGTTTCAACTCATGTAAGCAGCTCATGTAAGCAGCTCATGTAAGCAGCGCAGCTCATCATAATTATTATCATTTGATTTCACCTAAGTACCGTTCAACGATGTAAAAAGATTTTGTGCACTCACGTACTCATGTTATTCTATGTCGTGATATACTTTAAAAAGTGTTATCTTTTGTAGGTATCCTTTGTTCTACCAATTTTGGTTTACCAGTACTTTCTTTAACTTTAAACCGGCAGTCCTATATCAACACGTCAAAGAATAACGTATTTAAATGCTATAGGTCTAATCGTACTGATGATTAATTTGGTCGTAATTAATCACAACTTGTTTAATTAGTTCTCAAAATAACCTTCGTCACGATTACAACATTGTACACTTTTCGTCCAGTATTTAGTTATTGTGAAACAACATCCGAGATTTTAATAATTTTTAAATATTGTTCAGCGTCATCAATTAAGAGAGGAATAAGTAAATAAACTTTAATTTTAAGTGTTCTTAATTTTGGGACCATAACCTCAAATAACGGTTGCGAGTCTGTGTGCTTCGCCGGGCGGCCGCTAGAGAGTGCGCGCTCTCTCTACTCAGCGGGCGAGGCTGCTTCAAACGGTCTCTCGTCTCGGGACCGTGTTTTGTTTGTTGTGGCGTCGTGGATTTCTAAGCCAGAATTACAAATAACAGTTCGGGTTCAGAATCAATTTTGAAATCACTCCTGGTATTATTTATTGTGAATGGTAAAATTGAATATTTTAAAATGCCCTACTTCATGAACTTTGAACAGACGATTAGGTCAAATTATTATGAAAATGGAATTCAAAAAGTAATTATAATAACACAATGAAAGAAGTTTGGGTTCAGACGATTTACTCAATACTTGAATAACAAAAACAAATCAGTTTCCTAAATCGAATACACTTTTCTACGCTTGCGAAATAATTACTCCTATTCACTAATATAAAGAATCGTGTATTATTAGCTTGAATTATCTAGCTGTACAATATTTCAAATTATAGGCGTGAAACCAACAACTAATCAGATAAATTAATGTTTGAAAGAATAATATTAAAATGTTGTTTTTAATGAGTGCCAGTACCTCACATGTTGCAATCTGTAGTATGCAATGTTATACCTGTAATGCAATAGTTGCAATATCGTTGACACAACGATGAATGTGTTATTGAGCTCTGATTGGTGACTTTAAAAAATGTACATAATTCATAACATTGTGAATTGCACACACATGATTTGCCGAGTATCAATAGCGTTCAATTGAGATTTGATATCAAGAAGAAAAAAAAACAAGAAAATTACCATATATATTGGGTTAGAGTTAGACAATAATAATTTGTTTAGAGTTTTGTAAGTATTTAGATGGATTGTAAAGCTCTATACCTCTATACCTCTATATCTTCAGATCAGCCTCACCCTTCAATGTGGCACTTGGAAGTCTGCATTGTTTCACACTTGAAACGGCCGTAATCTTCTTATATGGTCTCCGCCACATTTTCAATGAAGTTATAACTGATTTGATTACTGACTGAAGTAGTACTGTGGGACAACCGCACTCGTTGAGCGGGTACTGTTTACATGAAGGTGAAGAGTCTGGGAAACACGCCCACATGGAGGGGGGGGGGGGGGGGGTACAAAATTGTCAGTGCTACCCCCCCCCCTTTCCTACCTTGAACATTGAGTGTTTGATTAAGACTCAATTGAAAATGTACTTACTTTACCCGAAATAAGGTTCTGAAGTTCAGGTTCAGGTTTCGTCGATATTCTTATTTCGGGTTCGGGTTCACGTTCGGGTTTAGTAATCTCTCTATTACGTGTTCGCGATCAGCACATTTTCCTTTTGTTTTGGGTGGGGGGAGGGGGGGGGGGGGAGGAGGGTTTCGAGTGATGGGTTCCACAAATAAAAAAATACCAATTGGGTATCAAGAAATTAAACAATGTGTTTGTAATTTTAAATGAAACAGAACATTTATCCGCCCCTAAAACGCATCTTCTTCATGTCTGAAAATGGTGAAGGATTCAAGGAGATGTTTGGAAATAAGTTTGAAATGCATCGTTTTCATTATGTGAGCTTTAATAACGCACGAACGAGAAACTCAGGGCCCGGCTGCACTTACAGCCATATTACACTTAGCGCCTTAAAGTATTTACACAATGATAGTACAATAGTAACTTCTATTTCACGGTACATTTAAAATGCTTAAATATTAAATATATTCAATAATTTAAAATTGTTTGATACTTGACTTACATAATATCTGCAAAATGTTACACATGTTACGCTGAGGAATATCTTTGGGTAGGTTTTACGAGGGAACACAAACATCGCCTCTTTAGAAGAGCTTTGGAAACCAAGGAATGAAATAAAGGGATCCTTGGGTAGTCACACAAACCAAAGATGTTAGCGGATCACTTTGTGTCCCCACAGAATGGGTCTAATATTACGTCACCAACAAAACATGTTCCAACTCAAACTTATAATTTTAAAACAATTCGTATAAAGAATAATTTATCGTGGGCTTACACATTTATTTAAGACTTAAGCATAACAAAATCAAATCAAGCCAAAAGCATTATCGTTTACACACTTTCATAAGATTTAGGATTTAAGGAAACCATAGCAACGTTAGCTCTTATGCCTTATATTCTTATCCCAGCCAATGAGAGGCGACGTTTTATAAATCCGGCCAATAGTAACGATCCTAAATAAAACAGTTAGGCAAATTTAATCTTAAATCTTTAATCATAAACCGACCTTTATTTGAATAATTCACAATGGACAGCAATAATTGATTTACTTATTTTCGTATTTTAAAATTTATAGCGTCACTTATACATTCAAAAGCATGGCGTTTTTAATGATTTTAACGATTTTAAAATCACGAACATTGAAGTGTAAAATGTGCAAATCATTTTCTAGCTTTAAAGGTAATTATCAAAATGCAAACGTAGCTCCTCATGATAGTAGTACAGACAGTAATACGGGGATGGTAGCTATAGTCCTTGGAGCATCAAGGTCATGTCAAATATCTCTAGTTTCGGTGGTAAAGTAACTGATGTGTGCTGACAGAAATATCCGCCAGTATTGGTCACTCATATTATTTCTGTTGTGGATAAAATAAATTTGTTAAGACTGCTTGAAGCATTTGGCAACAAGCGAAAACGTTTTCTGCTCACATACAGAATTAGCAAATTCCTAAAATATTTCTTACGTGTCTTTGAAGAATGGAATATCAACTTTGTTGATACAATCGAGAATAACCTGGTTGACATAATAAATACCCTAAACATATCCAAGAATTACTTATCTCTATAACTGGTGTTAATAATTTAAAAAACGTACACGTATAAGTGCATCGCTTATAAAATCTTAAAACGATATTTGTAAATTTTTAGCCGATGATGTAGAATAGAAGACCGTCCGGTTAAGGTTTAACCCCTTACAGATGTAAAGCATGAATCAACCGCATTGCTCTCTAAAGCACGAATGAAACACATTGCTCTCTATTGCTTTGAAATTTTCGCAAGGTAATAAACATAATATCAATTCCTAGAGAATTTAAAGCTTTATTTTAGGAACGTGTGATAAAACAAATTATTTAGCTTTAAAATTTTTTTAAACTAGCAACATCTACAAAATAAAGCCCTTGCGATAATTCTGAAGCAATGTAAAGCGATTTTAAGCGATAGAAATCCCTGCGCTCAAGAAACCCTCACACTTTACCGCCATTTATCTCCGTGCGAGTTGGTTTATAAATTATAATAAGTTACTAATAATCATCTCTTATTTTTTCCAAATTTCTAATTGAGAAGGGTAATCATTCAATCCGTTGGGAGGTTGTCGTTCGTCCAACGGTGTGAACCCCCTCCAAGGGTGTGAGAAAGGGGGGGGGGATGGGGGGGGGGCTTGCCGGGGACACCCGATACGTCTTATTCTTATTCTGTTCGGGAATCTTGGAGCGAAAGTGCTGCAGCCGAAATCCGACCCGGCCCGGATTGAGGGAGAAGCTTTCTTGGGGAGTATGAATTCGCGCCTTGGAGCGGGAGTACAGCCAGGGTGCCTCGCAATACAGGGGCCACGTCTACCATCAGGCCAGGGTGCCTCGTAATACAGGGGACACGCCTACCATCTAGCCAGGGTGACTAGGACGTCTGGCCACGGTTCTAGCCAGGGTGCCTCGCAATACAGGGGACACGTCTACCATCTAGCCAGGGTGCCTCGCAATACAGGGGCCACGTCTACCATCTAGCCAGGGTGCCTCGCAATACAGGGGACACGTCTACCATCTAGCCAGGGTGCCTCGCAATACAGGGGCCACGTCTACCATCTAGCCAGGGTGCCTCGCAATACAGGGGACACGTCTACCATCTAGCCAGGGTGCCTCGCAATACAGGGGACACGTCTACCATCTAGCCAGGGTGCCTCACAATACAGGGGACACGTCTACCATCTAGCCAGGGTGCCTCACAATACAGGGGACACGTCTACCATCTAGCCAGGGTGCCTCACAATACAGGGGACACGTCTACCATCTAGCCAGGGTGTCTCGCAATACAGGGGACACGTCTACCATCTAGCCAGGGTGCCTCACAATACAGGGGACACGTCTACCATCTAGCCAGGGTGCCTCGCAATACAGGGGACACGTCTACCAACTAGCCAGGGTGCCTCGCAATACAGGGGACACGTCTACCATCTAGCCAGGGTGCCTCGCAATACAGGGGACACGTCTTCCATCTAGCCAGGGTGCCTCGCAATACAGGAGACACGTCTACCATCTAGCCAGGGTGTCTCGCAATACAGGGGACACGTGTACCATCTAGCCAGGGTGCCTCACAATACAGGGGACACGTCTATACCATCTAGCCAGGGTGCCTCACAATACAGGGGACACGTCTACCATCTAGCCAGGGTGCCTCACAATACAGGGGACACGTCTACCATCTAGCCAGGGTGCCTCACAATACAGGGGACACGTCTACCATCTAGCCAGGGTGCCTCACAATACAGGGGACACGTCTACCATCTAGCCAGGGTGCCTCGCAATACAGGGGCCACGTCTACCATCTAGCCAGGGTGCCTCACAATACAGGGGACACGTCTACCATCTAGCCAGGGTGCCTCGCAATACAGGGGACACGTCTATACCATCTAGCCAGGGTGCCTCGCAATACAGGGGACACGTCTACCATCTAGCCAGGGTGCCTCACAATACAGGGGACACGTCTATACCATCTAGCCAGGGTGCCTCACAATACAGGGGACACGTCTACCATCTAGCCAGGGTGCCTCGCAATACAGGGGACACGTCTACCATCTAGCCAGGGTGCCTCGCAATACAGGGGACACGTCTACCGTCTAGCCAGGGTGCCTCGCAATACAGGGGACACGGCTACATTGCCTATAAAAAGAGTCAATATGTTCAACCCAGGGTGACTCACAAATCGGGCAATAACTTTTGCAAGTGTCCTTATGTCACCTTATGTCATAGCAAAGGCCCCTCTTTAACAAAATTCGATCACGATTAGCTAAATCGTCAGATCCTGGGGGGGGGGGGGGGGACGGGGGGGGTTATGTGACAGTGCTATGTGCATCATATTCCCTTCCTGAGATCCGCGTGGGGTAGCAAGACACGCGCCACCCTTTAGCAGCGGGAGTACGTAAGATAGATGCATGGAGTAGCAAGACTTACGGGCTACCCTTTAGCAGCGGGAGTGCGTAAGATAGAGGCGTGGAGTAGCAAGACTTACGGGCCACCCTTTAGCAGCGGGAGTGCGTAAGATAGATGCATGGAGTAGCAAGACTTACGGGCCACCCTTTAGCAGCGGGAGTGCGTAAGATAGAGGCGTGGAGTAGCAAGACTTATGGGCCACCCTTTAGCAGCGAGAGAGCGTAAGATAGACACATGGAGTAGCAAGACTTACGGGCCACCCTTTAGCAGCGAGAGAGCGTAAGATATAAGATATCGTCTTCGCGCTGTCAACCGGAAATCAAATTAATGTCAGCAGCGGATTTTGTTATTAGGTTGTCATAGAAACAAAGATCCCGACGCAATCACCATCCGGGTCGCGAGGGGTGAGAATCGCGTATCTCTAGTGTTGGAGGTGGCGCAGACGATGACGGAGACGCACAACCCTTCAGCGAGGGTGTAATTATTTCACAACATAGTCAGAGCTCAGGTTAACGTATTGAACATACTCCAATCTGGTACAGAAGTTATGTCAGATACTCTTCATAGAATGCAGTTGCTAAATCTTATGTAGAGGAGGGCTGGCAACGTCACTGTGACGTTTTTGCGTTTGCACTAGGAACAAAAACGAAATTGGTTTACTTAAATTTGAGACGTATCTGTATGAATGAAATGTAAAGCATGGAATTGTACAGCATAGGCCTACACGCAACACTGTTTCGTATTCTATTTGTGAGAGTGTACTTCATTGATATTGAAACTACTGACATATGTAAATACGAGTCGTAAACCATTATTTAACTGTTACGTTTTGAGTTTTGACACATTATAATCTTTGGTTTTGGTATAACATTGTGGAACGGATTGCAACGAATTAACTTACATGAGGGTTTCATGGTGGGGGGGGGGGGGGGGGGGGGGGCTAATATTACTTCCCGAGCTCTAAGGACATTTTTATTAAAATTTAAATCTAATGGAATCAGCATCAATTACTTAAAGGGATAGTCGGGTGAAAAACTAAAGAACTACCATTTGTAGATGTCCACCTTTAAATATGAAAAACATTACTAAAAGATACCATACTTTAAAAGCAGGCGGTTAAAAAATTAAAGAAAACGCGATTTTTTGGTTTGGTGCTACCAAGTAGCACCGAGCAACTTTTCTCATGGTAATTCCCATGTAAAAAAAATGTTGCCTTGAGAAAGTAAACCCACCGCTAAAATAGGGCACTGATCAAAAATTGATCAGGAGGTTTAATGTGCATCGTTTCTCTACCGATAACATGCTTCTTAGTACGAACGTTTACTTCTACAAAATACCCTGCAATTAATTTTTTTGTGACATGATGTGTAGAAAAGTTGCAATCTGTTTTGAGCGGTACTGTCCGCAGTCGCCGAGCGTTTCGCGGAGCGCGGGCTGGTCTCGTATAACACAATGAGTCCTCTGTCTATCGGGAAGGCGCCAGCGACCTCAGAACCGATACAGTTACACTACGCTTTAGAAGAAAAATGCAGCAAGAGCTGCCGAAGGGAATCTAGTAGAATAGCTAATTGTTCACTATTTTTTTCTTGCATTGAAGCAACCTATATCAATTGTATTTTATTTTACACATAACTGAATTTCATGGACTAATGACTAATTGGTGATTTTTTAGTTCTTCATCTGACTATCCCTTTAAATACTTTGTCTTTTTATACTTGTCTTAACTAATCGTGAATTTGTTTTTGACTACACTCATCTGTACAGACTGGTATTAAAAACCATATGTGTCTTCAGAGGTAACGTTTACATTCTTGACAAATCGTAATTATGGATGAGTTAAAACCCAGAACCAATTAGCGATACGAGCCCTGGATTTTCGCTCTGGATCAGTTTCGAATTTTTGATTTTCGGTAGTTCAGACGAAAATATGTTTTTGTTTAATGATTACGTAGATATTAGACCCATTTTATAATAACTACAACTTCGTCTCGTACGGAATCGTACTAGACTATTAAAACTCTGTCAACAATGACATAGGGTTATTTTTGGAATGACTGTGTAGGAGAACGATTGCATCATAATAGCTTCTGCATTTGGAATGAATATCCAGTACCTCAATACGACATGGAGTTAAAAGCCCTTAAATAAATCAACGACACTTTAAAAACATCATAATATGTAAATAACAAAACAAACACATAGACTATAACTTTTTAAACAGTGTCACAATATATAAATACATATATTTGCGTAGATAGAATAATGAGAAATCACGAGAAATATTCTTTGGTTTAGTCGTCGAAGTGTTCGAAATCTGATCGATAAATTGATCTTTTCTTCTGCCAGGCTTGACCTGCGGGATCCAACGTGGTTTAAAGCTATTTACAATCTTTTGAAGTCATCAAGTTTTCACAACGAAGCACTTATAAAAATGACAATTTATTCACTTTGTTTTCATTTTCCTCTCTGTCTGATTGTTGCGTTGTAAGTTGAACGTAAACGACCACTAGAAAAGGTTCTGTCGTACGGAGCTCTCTTCAGCAATAAATATCACAACTCATGAAGAAGTTGGTGAATCTGTGACTATTATTTTATAAATATCAATGATGGTAACACTTTCAACTAGAGGTTTATCTCTTACTAGTAACAATTAAATTCTTTAAAAAAGAACACACAACAGGTTCACACGTGACAAACGTTTTTTCTGATTCTTGTGTGTAACTATAGTTGCTCCACTTTGTATTACTTCACGCTCGTGGGTAATATGTGGAGTCTAAATGTTGCCTTACGTTCAACAACCACAGTAGTTGCACTTCAGAAGCTATTTGAGATATAGAGGTAGCGTTTCGGTAGTTTAAAAGACGCTTCCGTTGGAATGTCCTTGACTTTAGATGAATGTCTTAAACAATGATCATACTCAATTAAATGAATCCTTATGGATGGGTTGCATAGGTTTCCATACTATCTGCACAAGCATCTTCTTTACTAAGAAAGTGGACACGTCAAAGACGGACGCGTTGATTTTGGGTTGTTGGGGGTATCTTGCGATTATTGCACTTAGTTCAACACATTGCACATATACCGTATTTAATTTTATGACAACCAACATCCAGACGAATCCCCAAAAGCATCACAATTACAATGTCCTATATCGTCGATGACAATGTCGACGGATATTGAGTTCGAAACTTATTGCAACAGTGATGATTGTTGCTCATTTCACAGTACAATTTTCAATGTTTTGAGATCTGCTTTTGTGTCTTCAGATACGTCTGACAAAAACGGTTCCGTACAACGTAGATGCATGACTCATTTGATAGTTTGAATCGTCGACAAGCAGAGGTAGCTGCGATTGTTGTTGCTTTCATTAGACTCAAAAGAGTTTGCATGGCACGAGTCATACTTAGCTTCAAATTTAGCGTTCTCGACTAGTCTATATTCTCCATCAATTTTGACTATGAATCATAAACCAGATACCCCCAGACACCTGTCGTTTTGAAAAAGGCGATAGCACTATCCAGACTAGCCTAGTTCTCGCAGGTAGTCATCAAATGAGAACTAGTTGCAGGTGGATCACATAACAATTATCAGTCTATGTAAAGAGGCCACATTAAGAGACTTCCTCAAGTACAATTACTGTCCCCGTCGTTTTTCACAAGACAACCATAAGTGCAGAAAAACGCATCGTTGAAACCTAAAGGTGTATTTCTGTCACCACTGTTGTATGAACTTCTATTTTTCTTACATCAACATGGTGGGTTCAATGTGAAGTCTCGAAGATCTACGTGTTGCATCGTCTTTTGATGTCAGAGATCAGTTTCTACTTGTAATCCAAAACCTTCTTATCCTGACGGGGACATGTCCTTGGAATGCTCTTATGTAAAGCTCCACTCTTGCAAAGCTGCTTCGTATGTGTGACAGATACATTTGACTTCGTGAGGAGGTTACTGCCAGTGAGAGTATTTGTTCATAGCTCCATCCACTAAGTAATGGCACGTAGATCCGCCCCCTGAGGAACGACTTGGTAGTCTGGCTTGTTGGGAATAACGTATAACTCCGCCCATTAGAGGCTTGAAGCTCCGCCCCCAACAGGAACAGCTTGTAGCTCCGCCCCCTAAATCACGGCCCGCAGCTCCGCATGTTGGGTCTCTTTGTGTCGACGAAGGTCTACCTTGTGCTGGAATGCTCGCCCGCAGAGGTTGCAAGCGAAGGGCTTGAAGCTCCGCCCCCAACAGGAACAGCTCGTAGCTCCGCCCCCTAAGTCACGGCTCGCAGCTCCGCATGTTGGGTCTCTTTGTGCCGACGAAGGTCTACCTTTCGCTGGAGTGCTCGCCCGCACAGGTTGCAAGCGAAGGGCTTGAAGCTCCGTCCCCAACAGGAACAGCTCGTAGCTCCGCCCCCTAAGTCACGGCTCGCAGCTCCGCATGTTGGGTCTCTTTGTGTCGACGAAGATCTACCTTGCGCTGGAATGCTCGCATGCAGAGGTCACACGCGAAGGGCTTGAAGCTCCGCCCCCAACAGGAACAGCTCGTAGCTCCGCCCCCTAAGTCACGGCTCGCAGCTCCGCATGTTGGGTCTCTTTGTGTCGACGAAGGTCTACCTTGCGCTGGAATGCTCGCCCACACAGGTCGCAAGCGAAGGGTTTGAAGCTCCGCCCCCAACAGGAACAGCTCGTAGCTCCGCCCCCTAAGTCACGGCTCGCAGCTCCGCATGTTGGGTCTCTTTGTGTCGACGAAGGTCTACCTTGCGCTGGAATGCTCGCCCGCACAGGTCGCACGCGAAGGGCTTGAAGCCGGTGTGCTTGCGGCTGTGGGTGATTAGGTTGGATGACTGGGAGAACGCTTTGCCACACACCTGACACTTGTGGGGCTTCTCGCCTGGAACAAACACGAGGCAACCGTTAGAAGTGTACACGTGTGTACGAGGCAACCGTTAGTACAGTGTACATGTGTGTACGAGGCAACCGTTAGTACCGTGTACACGTATGTACGAGGCAAGCAGCGTAGGCCACACACAGCACAGGATCACAAATGAAAAGTTTAATACATTTTTATGAAATTTTGGATTGTTTAGTTGGACATATTTGAGACACGATGGAACACCAAGTCCAAAGATATGGCTGAAGGACAAATGGAAGGGGAAAATGATAAAGGGAGATAAAGACGGGAACACATGCAACAAAAATCCAGAATATGCATAGTAGTACATATATATAAATGACATGACTGAGGAGAGGAAGAAATGAATAGGCGTCCTGTTTTAGACCAATTCACATATGAAGGATATGAAAAAGAGTCAACACTTTTCACACATATTCTCTGAAAATTAATATGCCCCACTGCCACTGGAAAATACGACACCCACCCAGACTCGATTTTGTCTAGGGTTTTGTTTTTGTGACTTTTGACTGTCACTATATACAATAACACAATCTTTGTGGCTTCAGTAATTTGTTAGGTCTCATTAAAGTTAACGAATCCTGGGTCTCGTCAGTTTAGATTTTAGTTGGAGTGAGATATGGCTGAAGCAACAACTAAGACATTTCGGTACAAGCTACACAAGTGAAGGTTGCTAAAGTAATGCTCAACTACTGATCTGTATTTGAATTTGGGGCTCTTATGGTTCACTACAAGTCCCCAGTCTATGACACAGAATCGGTAAGTTTGCTGTGGAACTATTTCTCTTGACATAGGCTGTTAAAACTACGACGTGAAACAAATGTTAACTGCCTAGGATGTTAATATTGTGTTTACCTTGATGCAATAATTCTATAATTTAGTACTTGTACACCTCACTTAGTATATTTAACTAGTACATTTACGGACTCTCGTCCCCTGAAGACCCACTTGTGTAAGATTACTTTTCTCTCCAACCTCGGAATAGGCTGAAGAACAATGTGTACGTTTTGGGCTTGACTCGACTTCGTCCGGAAGTTGAGATGTCCGAATTCGCATCACATCTGCTTGTTCGACATTGGAAAACGATAAATAACAGTGGAGCTGTGTTATTACAGGGCGGCAGTATGTGGTTATATTGAAGTAAACCTGCTAAAGCACACGACGCCGAATTCGACTAAAATAATACTGGGATCGCCTATAAGTAGAACCGCAGAGAGTAGACACTGTTTAATGTGTGACCTGTTACGTAATATAAGAAACAGCCTAGATCCTCGATAATTTCTAGTGCCTGGAATTGGATAACCTGTCTAGCTGGTAACTTAACATTAATTAAATTTAGCCTGTATTGAAACAATGCTATAGAGAAATATTTTAAAATAATACATAATGAAGACCTAAAGTGAAGTATGAAGAACTGTATTTTTAGTAGAGTGTGAAATTGCATTCGAGTACAGCATTGAACTGTAATTGTACTCCAGTACAGCATTGAACTGAAATTGATAACAAAACAAAAACAACATCGTGGATCTTGTTGTGAGTTGAGACGACCTGACGGGAGTTCGACGAGCCTTCGCCAGGCGGAGATCAAGTTGACCTTGGAGGGCGCTTATAAGACTCTTCATAAGACTGATGGTCCGAAGTCACAAACTTCTGTAGTAATCTCGGTGTGCTTACGATAGTTTCAAATAATATTACATTCACAATGCATGGTAGAGTGGCCATGTTTGTTAGTAAGAAGGCTAATCGAAGATTGAAAGTTTGGTGAAACCGGTCCTGTGATATGTGAGCAGTTTGACAGTGTAGAGACTTCTAGACAATCAACTCGGCGACCAAGCTCAGTGTAATTCCTCCTGTACTCTGACGGTGTTTATTTTTTCTTTTATGTGTGTTTTTATAGAACCTAAAGCTAAAATTCCGTTTTGTTTCCCAGAGATTTAAGAGAACCTTTTCTCTGGAATTTAAACTGGTTAAGAGAACAAAAATGTGTTATTTTTAAAGCTGAAAAACTCCTAACATACCATTATAATCGGCAATAAAAACACATGAAATTCATAAGAGCCATACGGATAGTTTGATTCAAAACCGGCCGGTTTTATATGTTAGCGTAAAGTCTATTTTTTTTTTCACACAGTTATAATCTTCAATGCTAACTTATATTTAGAGTGCAACCGAAAAAAAAAACACAATTATGTGTTTTATTGCGTCTACCGCAACTGATTTTCAGTTAGGAACATTACACCATTTATTTGTGTCACATTCTTACTGATTCCATATTTCGGAACGTTTCTCTCTGCAATCCAAGATTGTTTCTAGGAAACGTAGAAAATCGGTTTCTCGGCAAGTTAGAAGACTATTACTTATCTGTCTGTAAGCAGACATAACGCCGAGGACCGTCCAGGGTATCTGGGTAGTTCTCCGCGGGCTCCCCAAGAGTAATACATAAGATGGCCTCTTGGACCTAGGGCGTCGGCCATCATAAAGATTGCTTCTCTGTCTCTGTCTCTGTCTCTACGACTGAGATTCAGCTCTTTAGGATGCCGGGGAGCCAGCGGCCGTAATCTCGGTCCAGTGGCGTTATGGCCGGGGGAGGGGGGCTAACGCCTCCCGCCGGGACGATAAACTGCACCTCACTGATTTGACAGGTTGAACGGACATCTCCGGGGACACTGCATGAGCGTCTGTCTGTCTGTCTGTTCGGCCTTGTTGTCGTCATAACACTTTCATTTCGCCTTCGCCTTCACCACGATGTTGGTTGGCATTCTACCGGTAATATGTGTACAATCGTGCTAATCCAGGTATGTGTGGGTGCATGGTGCATGGAATTACAAGACGTTCCATGCCCAAGTCGAGTTAGAATCTGTGACGCAGACAACATGGATACAAAATCAATGTTTGAAGTTTGAACTTCTTCCACGTAAATGTAAGACAGCGAGAAGACATTGTGTAGTACGTACTTTGGTTTTGTTATTTTTTCGTTGCATTGATTGCCCTTATTCGTAAATTAGTTTAAAAGTTGAATGAGTAAGCAATAAATAAATACAGGTTGCAAATGATGGTGGTTTAAATGTTGGTAACTGAGTTTTGAAGAAATATTAACAGTAGACGCTCCAACTAGGCAATCATTAAATCAAATAGAATATATATAAGGCGCCCACCCGGCAAGTGGGAGACCTGGTTTCGATTCCCAGTAGGGGGTTGGTTTTTAATTGCTGGTTTTCTCTACAAATTCACCCACAAGATTAGTTCTTGAAAAAATATCCATTATCCATTTATATTAGTGTCCCATTCGTTTGACAAGTTTCAAGTAAATGTCAGCAGTATATTTCTGATGGTTTCCAAACACAGTCAACCTTCTACCTCCAACCAGCAAACCACTAAAGGCTCAAGCGTTAATTATCTCGATCTGACAAGACAATTGGGTTTAGTTGTGCTCCCCTGTAGTATGTAAGCCTGCTGCAAGTAGTTAGACTGCTAGATAGGGTGTGATAGTACTCCCCTGTAGTATGTAAGCCTGGTGCAAGTAGTTACACTGCTAGTTAGGGTGTGATAGTGCTCCCCTGTAGTATGTGAGCCTGCGGCAAGTAGTTATACTGCTAGTTAGGGTGTGATAGTGCTCCCCTGTAGTATGTGAGCCTGCTGCAAGTAGTTACACTGCTAGTTAGAGTGTGATAGTGCTCCCCTGTAGTATGTGAGCCTGCGGCAAGTAGTTACACTGCTAGTTAGGGTATGGGACGGCTAAGCCTGCAGAAACCCGAGTCGGCTGCTCGTTGTAATCCACTTATTTCATACAACATTGATAAACCCCGCATAAGCCACTTACAGCGTCTGCCGGAGTAATGATTCATAAGTGTTTTGTGTGGCGGCCGCTTGGGGCTCTGGTGGCCACGCGTCTAATGGGGGGGGGTGTTCGCCCACTTTAGAGGGGAAAATGTAAGAAATGTGAGCAGATAAAAAACATGGGGTTTACTGATTTATTTCTTGAAAATCAATTTAAATGGTTTACGAGTTCGGACGGCGAGTTCGGAGTGGAATCGATGACAAATATAACGAGATAGATCTGATTTCTTGCACAATCTCGACGTTGCTGGTATTACATTACTAATTTTATATGTGCATTATTTTGTATCATTCATTCAATTGTATTTTGTAAATAATATTTTAATTTGAGCTAAATGAACTAAATGTGTATTTATGTATATGTCTAACCGTTCCACGAAAAACATTTCATGTTGGGACAATATAATATGGTAGTTATGACGGCTACAAAGTCACAGTTTACATGCATACTATAACTAGCCACTTTTTTTGCACGAAGATATTAAAGCTCAAAATTACCCATTTGAAGAAACCCATATTTATTTTGTGAGTTTACACCATTTTTAGAGACACGTTGAGAGTTTTTCACTGGCTGGCCAGTTGAACCTTATACTGGATTGGTGAAATACTGTGTATAGTGCTGTATGTTACAGTAACCTACTGGGCAGTACAGTGTTGTGAACTGTTCTGTATATTTTGTGTGTTCAAGGTAAGTTTGTATGAGTGCTTCGTTATTCGCTGACACTTGGGCGGTATGCACAGTCGAGTTAAGTATGTGATTTGTTTATGGTTGCTATGGAGTTGTTCTGCTTTTGGGAAAATGCACGTAATAAAACGATTTCATAGCAACAAATCCTGTACTTAACTTGACACTTGACACTACCGCCCTTTGGCTCGTAGCGGACAACTTAGTTCTTTTAGTTAAATTTCTAGCATTCTTATCAGTACCATATGTTATATGTGAGTGGGTTAAATACTCTAAGAAATTCCACAAGTTAAAGGATTATTAAATTATTTGATCGGGGGACTTCATTCAATGTATTCTGTGCTTCTCGTTGCTCTGACAACTTAAAACTCTATAGTGTTCATAGAGATATAAATATTTATAGACGTTCAATTAATTAGTGTAGTTATAAACTAATGTTTAATCTTTGGTTTTACTTTGGAAGTTAGTCGAATATACCAAAATGGGACCAAACCGTGAATTGAACCCAATACTTTTCAGACTGGCAGTATGCTAAAGACAATATCGAAATGCATCGTATAAAGTTCACATCAGAGATTGAAGGTGCAAATGACCATCCCCTAAAAGTGGAAGGCAATTCTACTTGGAGCAGTTCGAAGTCAATCAGGAAGCGAGTGAGTGGAGGGGGGGGGGGGGGTAAAGTGCACAATTCTCTGAGATCAGTGTAGCATTTGTTAGCTTATAATCCTATTACCCTCTCAGCCACAAACCCCACCCGTCATCACACAGCTGATCTCAGATCGCATCTGGCACTCTACTCTGCGACGGTGGCGCTGCGAGTGCGACGGACAAAGACGCAACTAGACGAGATCGTGAGAACTAACTCACTGGGACTAAACGAAATTTGGTTGAAATTTGACTTAAACCCGTTTTGTGGGAGAAAATGTTTCGCTTTCGCAAGTGGACAATACTCAGAAGTCAGAACTACTTCAAATCAAACACGATTCCAGAATTCATGGGAAAGGCTAGAGGATAAGGAAACAAAATCCGCGCGGCCATGCTAGAAATCAAGTTTTTCATCGGCCAGTTAAAAGATTAAGGAAGATCGACACTAAATGAAGAAAAATATAATCTTTGATTATTATTCAATTATGCGAAAGGACAATGCAATTTTGATTTATGAAAGGAACCTCATACAAATTATTATTCACTTACAAATTTCAAAATACACTGCCATATTTTCAAATAAAAATGGTAGAATTTACTACCGAAAATTATTTTGCATTAATGCCAACATAAATGTTATTTATATCATCAACATTATATCGAGTAAATCAAATCGAATACAATCGACCATGACGCAAATAAGACGGGGTTAGTTGTAACACTTCTCATGTCTACTGCTTACTGAGCCACTTATATTTTATTAGGTCGAAAACCCTTGAAACCGCGACGAGCGCAAGGAATATCGTCGATATCCCGAGTTCTCTTATCTTATCATATTTCCATGTGTTGTTATTGGCTTGTGTTTCTGTTGGCAGTCACAGCAAACACAGCGTCACTGTTGACGTGTAGGCCAACACAGGTATAACTCAGCGGTAAGACGCGAGACTCTAATTCGGGAGGTCGTCGGTTCGATTCCGGCCACCGACAGTCCTGACTGAAGGTTTTTCCAAGGTTTTCCTTAGTCGTAAAGGCGAATGCTGGGATTGAGCCCTTCTAATAGGGAACACGCAACTGACGTCACATCCGGACTACAACAATGGAACAAATGAATTGAACTGATGGACTAACAATAAGCTGTCAAAATAATAAAATTGCAACTATAGAAATAAAAACAAGTTTAGCAATAGTAACTGATTCCCATTTAAAACTTTTAATAATGAACAACGACTCAGTGAAAGTTTTGTATGTTAACTTGTTAGTTTTTTGTTTTGTTTTCCAAAATCAGACGAAATTATTTTTTGACAGCTTGTTGTTTGTCCATCGATTCAATTCATTTGTTTCATTGTTGTCTTTTGGTGTTGCTAGTGCCCTATAGGCATCGGACATTCCTTCCCAGCTATCCAAACACCCTAATAACCTAGTTAGTCACTTGAAGGGGGGCACATCAGGTACAGCTGGTGTACACCCTATAACGGGTATTCCTACGAAAAATTATTATAGTCTATAGATTAAAGATGGATTAAAGTCAATTTCCAAAGTTAAAAAACCCCAGGCTGAACCGAACCCTGGATCTCGTGCATTGGAGACCAACAAGCTACATATCACACACATAGTGTTGAACACTAGCGAAAGGTGTTGCGTCACTGCTCGGGCTACGGTGCTGCGACCTGCGTCAAGTAAGGGAAGCTTCACATCCGACAAATGTTTTCCGAGTCAATAGTACAAACCCACGCAGTAAAAAAGAGCATGCAATATTTTGATAACTTTATGCTCCCGCTCCGTGAAGAATGCATCTTTACACTGCGCTATTGTCACATGGGGGTAGGGGGAGGGGGAAGCTGGGTCGGGTTTCACCCCCGGACACACATGGGCGCCCCTCCCCGCCCCATCAGCATAATCATCATAATCAAATTTCAATTCAATCGGTATAATGAGGTCTGGCCACTTAGCCGTGAACCCACATTGCAATCTGGCGCTATTTAGCCCGGCAGAAGACTTGTGATCACGTGACTACGCTAACTGTGCACATGGCTGCATCCACTGCACGACATGTTCCCACAGTCACACGAGTGATTGTAAAATATCATGAAAACCACACGAAATGAATTAAAGAGCGCAGATGGTGTTTGAAAACTGTCACTGGTTTTGTTGTGTTTCAATTATTGGGGTGTTGAAAATCATAGAATGTGAATCACGGTGTTGGGATTATTTAACCCCATAGAGCTGCGCTTGCTGACACCAATATGGGGCAATTTTTCATAAGGTGCTAAATAATTAGTTATAAGACTAATTAGAATTCAATATCAACATATAGAAATGATGTGGAGCTAGTTAGCTTATTTATCGTGAACTACAGATATTCTCAAACTAGGATGCAGATTTACAAGAAGCTGCAAGGATGAATAATTAATTTCAAAGTTTTTTACATTTTAAATTACCTTAACCAACTCTTCTTAAGAGTAGAAAACACTTCCCCTCTTTGAAAAAATGTGTCCTGAGTGATCTCTCACATCACAGCCCACGTGGTCTGATGGTTTTGGCATCTTGCCCAGTAAACGGGAGCTCTGGGTTCGAGTCCCAGTCGGGGTTGGGTTTACTTCTGACTAAAGACTACTTATTACCGTCGTCAATCCTAATAGCAGACACGAGTGTCAGTAATATTATAACTCTGTATTTTATCGAGAGAATAATATTCAAACGTAATATTGTTGATATTTCATTTTCTGTAAATCGGTGTTCAAACATGTTTGTTGATTTATGAGTATTTATTTACGATTTAACTATACGTGCTCAATATAGAGGTTATATATGTCTGATAGTACGAAACAATATAGTCATTACGAGTAACGAGTACAATTTATTCTCATTTCAGAGCGTCTGTGTTACACCACTCTAACAATCTCATTTAAAAAATACCTCAAATTCAGATTTAGCCCACCACACCCGTAAAACCGAGTTGCGGTGTAGTTATTTTGATTTCCACTGTTGGCATTACTGTTGTTGAGGCGTGGCAGATAAGTGACGTTAAATTCAAACAAATCAACCAAAACCAAAGCTAGACTCCCAAAGGGTTGTTTAATATTTCACAGCGGTGTAACGAGGCAAGTCGGGCGCTACTTTAAGGCAAAGTATCCAATTCTCTCGTCTAGGAAACCTACACTGATTAAGCGAGCGAAGCGAGCGTTTCCACGAGACTCTTATGGCACTTCGTTCTGTTTTTTTTTTTTTTCGTACTAGACTCTTATGGCACTTCATTATGTTTGTTTTTTGTTTTGTTTTTATGTCTGTCGATAGCGGTCGAACGGAAAGTCCGATCAACTTGAAATTTGGACCATCCACAAGCCTCGATGTGGATTGAAGGTGTATAGTTTTGAGGCAAAATCGTTTGAAAAGTTACAAAGTTACACTCAATAACTGTTTTTAACGGTGGCGGACCGCCGCGAAAACACTAGACAGAATGACAACGAAAATTCTTAGCAACGCACATTGCATTCAAAAATATCTGGAAGTATAAAAGCTATGGAAATTAGAGAAAATTTTGAAATGCACATTCTTGAATTGTTGTTTATTGTTTTTATTAGCTTTGGGATCTTTTCGCCAGAACGTTCGTAGATATGGACGCGCTCGCTTATCAACGCGTCAAACAGAGCGTTTTCCTAGTATAGTATACGATCAATTGTTAAACGGTTGGTGCATGCGTATGCCAGCGAGCGGGTTAGCAAGTGCGGTTGCGGGCTAAGTGTTGTGAAACGGCTGAGTCAATTTTGTCAGTTATTGTATATCGGGTAGATTTATACATGTCTTTACAAACTTTCTTTTTTATTGGTATTTTTCTCTAACCAGTAAGTTTTAATGACGAAAAAAGAAAATAATAATTTTGAAGATGCATTTATATATTTTCTTCTACTACGATGATGATGGTTATTTGGTATTTCTGTCACAGATAATAACTCTAAAACTAAACCGTAGGTTATGCTGTGGTCACAAACTGAAAAGTAATACATTGAATTGCTACGACTCAATGCCTCAGACAAACATTCAGCATAGGTGCGAATTCACCAAAGTTGATTTATCTCAGATTTAATAATTTCGGATTAGATATCATGGTTTTAACAAACATTGCATACAAAATACATGGCGCCTTTTATCAGACGCCATGTTTGCTTGGAGAAAATCTCCGATTAGTGGCTAATCTCGGTTTCGTGACAGTAGTTAGGCCTAAGTGGCGTATTAATCGTTGTAATTTGCTTCTATTTTAACGTGCAGGCGTGTTAAACATGGTCGCGGTTCAGTACTTTTCTTTCATACATAGAAACAAATCAACATTCTATACATGTGCGTACTTACAGGTGACACGGGATCACAGGAGTCTAAAGCGTGTGAGAATCTAAATTTCTTGTATCGTATCTTACAAACCGTTCAACTGCAGGTGTTTTAATAATACTGGGCTCTCTATTCGTGTCTATTCTTTTCTATATAAACTCTTCAAAACATTATCCGATTTTTTTTGTGTAGGAACTAAATAAGGCAATTCTTATCATGATAATATATCTCCTTATCATAAATCGTAAGTTAGTGACAACGTCTGACAAAAATGTTAACACGTTATGCCTGCAGAACGACACACAACATTGAAGCAAGCGTGTAATTAGCTATATTATAGATTTACAGTTTGTTTTCGTAATAACTAAAGTTCGCGAAACATGATTCAACTATTGTGGATCAGTACTATTGTTATCTTAATTACTATTGGAGACAGTAATAGTTATTTACAACCAAAATAACAACCATAAAGGCTCGTGTACATCCACTTTACGTACGCGTGAAAATTATAGAAAATTATAGAAATTACGTTAGCCGTTCCCATCGAATGTTGATAATTTTCTTAAGTAAACGTAAACCAATCAGAGCTCACGAATTTCCCACCAATAGGGAACTTGCAACTGGCTCACAGCCGAACTACAACAATGTAACAAATGAATCGAACTGATTGACAAACAACGAGCTGTCAAAATAATAAAATTGCAACATTATGAAGAAAGCGCAAACTTGCAAGAAGCCTATATTTATTATTTTTTGAAGTACCTTTACCATTATTTGTATTAAAATCAATTCAATAATGGATGACAATGTAAAAGTTATGGGCTTATTAAAAGTGAGTCGTTCATTGCTGTTTTATTTCTCTATGATAGAAATGTTGTGATGGTGTTTGGTTTGACACTTCGATACAGAAACAATGTAAGCTGTTCGTTTGTTTGCATGCGCCAATTAACCAAATTCTAGAAATTGGAAAAAGTTGGAGTTGAATCAACTTTTCGCGTCATGAAACGTACGCTAATTTTCATAATTTCAATGTGCATGGTTACATGTAAATTCAATATGGCCAACTCGCTAATTTCTGGAAGTTACGTACGCTAAGTGGATGTAGACGGGCCTTAACGATTAAATTTGTAAATCTAGCTTCTTGTGCTCACAACATCACATCTTGGTTATACCTTTATCACTATATTAACCATCATATTATCAAATAAAATATTTGTAGCTACAACAAAGATAATTCCAAAGCGTTCTAAATGGGGTGGCCATGGGAATAAACATATTCGTAGATTCAGGCCAAGCATTATAAAATATTAAGTAGTCTACTAACGTGTTTTATCTCTTGCATCCAGGCTTCCAATTGGTTGTTGCCATGGTCAAAAAAAGTTAGCAGTATACTAAATATTTCATAAAAGTGAGCCTAAGAAGATGATTGGGCGTCCTTAAAATAAAACATCATAGATTCTTCTTGTTTTAATAGTGAGGGAGAAGATAGAGTCATGAAATGTAAATCTTGGTCAGGTTGCGCGCGTGCGCTTGCGCGTCAGTCAGCTACCCCGTATCAATAGAGAGGGCTGATTGTTTGGGTAGCACAGCAGCCACGACCCTACCCTCACACCCTACTCCCAGGGGATGGGTTGGATCACTGGATCACACCCCTCTCGTATCGTTCAAGTCAGGACTTATTCACTCGCAACTCCGACCCTAAATTATTATGATGTCGTCGTCAACAGACAAAGAACGTTCATGAAAGACAAATCGTTCGCGGGCTCCACCTGACTGATTGTTGGGTCGCTCGGTTTAATTGCACTGTAGGGGATGATTGAGCTACAATCACAGTAATAATAATGATTATCATTATAAATATATTATCATTGTTGTTGTTATTATTATTATTATTATTATTATTATTATTATTATTATTATTATTATTATTATTATTATTATTATTATTATTATTATTATTATTATTATTATTATTATTATTATTATTGTTCTACATATATCCGTACAATACGTTTACACGTGATTTGACCGAATATGTATTAGGCCTACAACAATAAAATAATAATAATAATAATAATAACAAAAATAATAATAATAAAAATAATAATAATAATAATAATAATAATAATAATAATAATAATAATAATAATAATAATAATAATAATAATAATAATAATAATAATAATAATAATAATAATAATAATTGGTTCTATTTCATTATAAATATTTTCTATTGGACACTTTGTACGTAAACTTTAACTTAAAAATCCTTTCAATGGCTTATCTGAGCTTAACAAAAACAAACAAAAGTTAATTATTGCTGGGTGCGTCGGCAATATTCACCAGTACAAATACTAGTGAATGTAAGCCAATACGATATTAGAGTTGTTTACAACTAGGATAGAAAATAGTCGAAAATAAAAAGTGCAATTACAATTCAATAACAACCTATATTATAAAATAATAACAAATGCAAGCAAACAAACTGCTAGATATAAATAAATAAATTACGTGGATAAAGTTTTTATTTTTCCCACTTTATATATATATATATATATATATATATATATATATATAAACAATATTAATAATCCCCAAATTACTACAATGTGCTGGTTTGAAAGTCATAGAAATGAAATCGTTTCGCATCAACGTGACGGGAATTGGAAATACCCCATTGACGCAATTTGATAATTGATCTCATTCTGTGGTGAGAACGAACACTAGCCTCCAATAACACTAACACTCTAATACAGACCATCGAGGTTCCACTACCAACACAGTTGTAATATTATTGTTGCGCTAGGGGGTTTGTTTTAAAATTTCATACACATAGTTTTTATCAATATAAATTATTGCCGTTTTATGGAGAATATTTTGATGAATGCTTTGACAACTCTTCCTAGACTCAGCGAATGTGTTATTTCAATACATTATACATTATCAATAATCAAGTTTGTGACTAAGAGTGCTGTCTTTAATAAAAATACTACATAATTATTATTAAAACGAGTAATATTATAAAAGTTCTAATCGCATTGAGGTGACAATACCAGATCTCACACGGTGAAGGCATATATAGTCCTTCCTAGCGATTTATGTTTATTGGAATAGGGAACACGCGTATGAAAATTTTAATCGATTTTTAAATACCTTGTCTCTCATTTTATATTTTTGTGTCTTTGAATTTTGAAAAACGGATCAGTCTATGCCTCAAAATAATTGGTTTAGTAACGATAAATAAAAGGGCGCGAAAAACGAGCCGCCGCCATGTAGAGTGGATTTAACGTCATGGTTTTGTTCTTTGTACGCTCACCGCCTCAGCGATTGGTCTGTAACGCCACATCTACAGAATCATTGCGTCACAGCCACCTGTACGCGTTTCAGATCCCCGAGTTTAAACTTCAATAAATGCGACCACATTAAACCCATTTAAAAATTTCTTTTTTACTTAGGACTTGCATTAATATACTTTTTGTATCTGATACTATTAAACTAAGTGTTTGGTTTAACAACAAAAATCGTACGCGTGTTGCCTATTAGGGCATTTTTATAATTTAGCTTAAAGTTGTAGCCAAGGTAATTACCTCTCAATCACATGTGTGATGTCACTTGCTTTTTTATGAATCCGGTCCTAAACTATTCGATAATTTTGTGTAGATATTTTCAAGTACTTCCTTATTTGTCAACATCTGTCCAAGAGGCAAGAGATCTTCAATATTCTCCAGTAACCTGGTTCACATCTCGAATGTCTCTGGCGAGTTAGTTTCTCTATTTATATAAACCATGTTTCACATGCGTAGGCTACACTGCAACACTCTCTTGTAATAAATACCGTCCTAGTCTCAACATTAACTGTATCTTGGTATCAAAACTTCTTGATTTCGGTAAAAATTTCCCGTTTTGCTTGCGCAATTCTGCACATTATATTCTTGTATGAATTTAACAAAACATTGAAACACAAACAAGGAAATGAAGATTAAACAGGAAGGAAACAAAGGTGATTTACGTGTAATGAATGTAAAGGATACTGAGAGGTGAAATTACAAACATTTGTGCTAGGAATTGGAGAATTTTACTAAAATAACGACAGATGGGACGAGCAAAGAAAGTTCCTAATAATCTGGTGTGTGAGCTGCGCGCGGTTGCATCATACCCCGATCAGCAGCGCCCCAACCGGCAGCTAATTGAACTCCGACCCGCCGCCGACAAAAATCCTTGCGCCAATTAACACGATTGGGTTTCTCTACGCCCGTTGGTCCCGGGGGACCCAGACCCCAGGCCCCCACCCCCCGTTATTAGCGGAACCTCCCCACAAAGCCAAGTTATAACAATTATTCATAAAAGTGTGCGGCTTTCCTTGCCGAGTCGGGAGATTTGAAAAGATTTTTAATTCGCGTTTATGTTCGATTTTTTTTTTTTCGAGGGGAGATTGAATGAGTGGAGCTTTGTTTAACCGAGCCGGCGAGGTCGGTGTTAAACGTCGGTGGCTAACTGGGCTCGGCTGCGTTGGGCCCAGGGGGAAACTGGTGATCGCACACGAGCGACGAGGCTGCTAGCGAGAGTGTTGAATACCAGATACATTTTGCGTTTGTGCTCACCTCATAGTAACTTATTTAAAAAAACTGAAATAAATTTAGAGATTTGACTATAAAAAACAAATTAAGTAGTATTTAAGTAACATAATAAAAAACATTTTTACTATTATGATTGTAAACATTGATTATAAAAGGGCTTCTACCTTCCTTAATCAATGGTTCTAATAATTACTTTATACTTATTTAGTGAGAAATTTATGTCAAATGTTTTGTAACTGAGTGAAAGAGCTCCAAACTAAACTAATAAAGAATACAAATATAAAATTTCATCTCTTCTACGTAACGATAAATATTAACCTGGCGTACCACATGTACACAATATGTTATTTGCTTGAATATCGATAAATATAAACTTATAGATATTGAAACTATAAAAAGTAATATGAGATTTTCTAAACAAATTGAATCTTTTTCGTTGCATTGTTTTCTATATTGTGTTGTTACTACTTATCGAATCAAAAACTAAGTGTGAAGGTTGAATTTAAGTGTATATTTGCCTTTATTGACACAACGAAGTTGAGAAAAATGATGGAAGATGTACAAATTGTTACATCCGTTTGTAAAAAATATGTGTTTTTTTACCGGCGGATAAAAAGTATGTGCAGCAAAATCCATGCATATTAAACTTCTTTTTACCAATAGAGACGTAAGTTCACTCTATACACAAAAATTTCAACACTGACGCTTTGCTTTTGGATTCAGAAGTATCACAACACAACGCAATATCGAGAGTAATACGCCGTACAGTGGCGTAACTATAGGTTAATAAAATTACCCGGGTAAGGCATGATCTGAACTGCTTCAAGGACTCGTGACGGCTTACAGCGGTCTGGGGCAGGGCCCCAGCCACCGGAGGCGAAAGTTATCTGAACTGTTTTTTTTTGTTTACAATGTAAGTGCCTAAAATGGGTTTTAAGCAAGAAAATTCACCACAATTGTTAGCTATTTGCCCACCATACTATGGATTCACAGAAGAGTATATTTCACTAAAGGCATGTACACGCCTGTTTATCTATAGATTGTATACTTGGAGGATTTTTACCCGGGTATGTACCCGGGTTACCGATGCCTAGTTACGCCGGTGACGCCGTAAGAAATATGTTTACATTTGATTTGAATATTGGATAAGACATTCTTTTCGCTAATCTCTCTCTTAATGCCTTAATCCCGCCTTTTAATAAAAGACCTTAATCAATCAATCATACAATCTATGAGTCTGTGCGTTAGTTCAATGGATTTTATTTACGTGAAATTTACTGCCGGTGTAACAGAATATCTTTACCCTTGGAATATTATTACTCAGATTGCGTTACAAGTTGCGAAGCGAATTTCAGAAGAAAACGTGGGGTCTCAAAATAACCTTTACCTAACCTAACCTAACGTAACCTAACTTATCCTAACCTAAAATAACCTAACTAACCCAATTTAACCTTAGTATAACGTAGCTTATAACCTTTTCTTTGTTCGCAACGTGTAACGGCTGCTTGAGTGAGCGCGGGTATAAGTAATGATGGGCTATGCCATGCGTATAGATATTCCAATACACCGGTGGCACCTCAACATCCTGCTATAAATTAGTTTACTAACAGTTGTCAATGAGTAATGTTTAATGTGACTCGAAATTCAAAATAACTTAATTTGATACCTATCATTCTCGAGTTTTTAAATCTATATTACATTTCAAGAATTTGAATTTAAATCGCAACATACGATATGAAAGTATATTTCGAATTTGAAAACAATATGACTAAAACATGTATATCTATACTTGTATTAATAAGTATTGATTAAGTATCCGGGTAAATAGATTTATTGAATCATCTATCGTTTTCCAAAACTAATTTAAATAGTGAACTATGTGTCTGTGTAACATCGAAGTCAATTGAAACATTGAGCAGATTAATGAAATACATACAGGTATGTAATACGCGGGCGGAATGCTTTACGGGATCTACATAACTAGACTGTCACAACGTACCCGAGTGGCCTACCGGGGACCCTGGGAGGGTACCCACACCGCGAGCCGTGCTAATGGTGTGTGTGTACTTATGACTGTCACAACGTACCCGAGTGGCCTACCGGGGACCCTGGGAGGGTACCCACACCGCGAGCCGTGCTAATGGTGTGTGTGTACTTATGACTGTCACAACGTACCCGAGTGGCCTACCGGGGACCCTGGGAGGGTACCCACACCGCGAGCCGTGCTAATGGTGTGTGTGTACTTATGACTGTCACAACGTACCCGAGTGGCCTACCGGGGACCCTGGGAGGGTACCCACACCGCGAGCCGTGCTAATGGTGTGTGTGTACTTATGACTGTCACAACGTACCCGAGTGGCCTACCGGGGACCCTGGGAGGGTACCCACACCGCGAGCCGTGCTAATGGTCTGTGTGTACTTATGACTGTCACAACGTACCCGAGTGGCCTACCGGGGACCCTGGGAGGGTACCCACACCGCGAGCCGTGCTAATGGTCTGTGTGTACTTAGTGAGGTCGATATTGACTTCACCCGTCTGACTGGGCGGGGGGGGGAGGGGGGGGGGGGGGAGGTTTACGAGGCCGCTCCACCACAGCGAGCATTAGATTTAAATCTCGTTCCAAGTTTTTTGACCTGTTAACTTTAGTTTCCAATAACTTATTGGCCGCCGCTGCGTCCATCAATACGCACACGTGATCGTGGATCCGCCAACGTCTTCAGATTGAAAACTGTTTTGTGTTCTGTCTACGGTACAGTTGTATTGGGTTCCTCGTCTAAAAGCTGGCTACAAGGCAGCGCAATGCGATCTGTTTTACTAAGTAATGTATGTATGCATTTTGCATTTATGTCTACATGAAGGTAGAGGGTACAACTAAATACATACATAAAAGAAAATTACTTCACATTACTTTTTATGGTATTTTCAGTCTCAGAGTGCTTCGGTTTCATGATTTCATAGAATTAGTTTTGAACATTTGAACATGATCACATTTAGGTAGCCTACTTTGTTTTGCACAATGAAAAATTCAAAGTGGCTTATTTTTCCTGCGGTCAGAAAACTCTCTTTTTCATTGGTCAACGGGGTCCTGCATAGGTCTACTCCTGAAAGATGCGTCGTAGTAAGTCATACAGAGTGTTTGTGTAGCCGTTTCACTCATTCACTATATCTACTCAGAGCTAATTCATTGTTTTAAATTTTAATCAATGAGAAATTACACATTTTATGAAAGGCAAAGAAGGTAACACTCACGCTAAACTTTCTTCTCTGTTGCTAAGAAAATCTGCCTCTACTGTCCTCAATTTATTTGCAATGATTATAATAGTTTGTATATATTTTTAGCTGAGACACATACAATGTGTTCCAAAAAGCAGGTGGTCTAAATGAGTTCATGTGTTCAGCCCTAGAGCAGCAGTTAGCCGTGTTTCAGCCAGTCAGTTGAGAGAACTAAAACGCTGAGCTCTCCTCACTCCGAGCCAGCCCGTGCTGAGCGAGTGGGCGTCGCGACGCTCTTAAAAACAGAGCGAACGTCGGCCAAGCGGTGGAAAAATCTCCAAGGCAGTGGGAAGATTATGTGCTCTACCTCTATCTACACCCAGGGACAGGGTAAGAACTGAGATTGAGATTTACACGTTCTTGTTGATATCAATTCAAACTCTTCTGGTTAAAAGTATCGGAATATGGGAAAAACAAATAATAACAATGAGAAGCAGGAGAAATAATAACTGGCTTTATTTAAAATATAAGTTTAAAAATTAATGATAAGAAGTTACCATAAATAAAGCGAAACATAGGATATATCGAATTACACAATGAAATATGTTTACACATTAATTATTAATTTTGAACCAACGTTTTGACGTGGTTAGTTTACCGCGAAAAACTTGTTTCCCTTACGAATATCGAAGTTAAACAACATCATAATAGGTCAGGAAGAGAGCGGGTGGCCGTCCTTCTTTCAAAACGTATCACCCATAGGCCACTCTCTTGTCCACAATAACATATAGACTCTCTACTTAGCGGTACACATTAGCGCCCTCTGCACCCATCACGTTAATATATTTAAATCATCTTATGGGATTTAAAATCCATTGGCTCATCATTACTCACAAACTATGAAAAATACAGTACACAAATAATAGTGAACAGACGATGGGCCAGATAATTTCCACCCTACATCAAAAACGGTAATTTTATCGTGTGACATCTTTTACTGTTGTGGTTGTGTGGTTATTGTGTGGAAACGAGTAAACTGTGTAGTAAACCAAATAATTACTTTCACAATATATCTGAAAAATTAAATGTTTATTTGTAGATAACACGTGAGAAATATCATGTGTTTTAAGATGCGCCTTACATACAACATAATTTTAGCTGAGATACAAAATGTTCACATACATGATGTATGTGAATGTCAGCATGAAATGAACCTAGCTGGAGAGAACTACGGAATATAAGTTTAATGTACGTTACTTGAAAACGTGCACGATTTACAGTTGTACTACAGTATACAGTTATATTAGTTATACTTTATACAGTTACTACTCCTTTTAACAGAAAGTTAGAAATATACCACTGTGCCATTTTCAGCGGGCTGTTACATAGTTTGACTATAATTTTAAATTGGTTTTATTAAGTTTTGGAATATTAACATTTCGTTGACGCGTTTCTACCTGGTCACTTACGCCTTGTAATTGACTGAGGTGTTTTCATAACACAACTGTTTACATGATTTGATATACTACAAAAATAATAATGAAAATAATAATGTAAAAACATTACAGAAACCCTAGACCTGCTGCCCATACAGCAGGTCCAGGGTTCAATTCCCGGTTCGGCTCGGAGTTATTAAATTTTGAAATGGACTATATGGTACGGTGTACACGTGAACGGTGACGCTTGAGCCGTCAAAGCAAAGAACCACATAATAAATGTTATGTCAACCAGTAAAAATCAATTCATATAACTGACTGAGTGGGTCAACAGTAAAGAAAATGTTATGTATTTAATTAACAACAATAATAATAATAATAATAATAATTATTATTATTATTATTATTATTATTATTATGATTTTTATTATGTTATTATTTTAAGATATCAGAAATAATAACGATAATTTAAAAATAATACAAACAGGAATGCATTGCGTCATGTATCAGTTCATGTATCATGCATCGATTGTGTCAACACAAGAACAAAACGGTGATAACGATATCAAATAATCAATGTATAACTGAGGGGATGCTATTGTCTGAAGGCTAAGGCCCCGTATATGATGTCCCCCTGTCCCCTTAAGGGATGAAGTCATTAAAGATTGTTTAAATAATATAACGATACTTCTAATAATAATAGTAATAAAGCAATAAATCCGTCAAGTACACACATGACCCCACGACAAGCCCAGCTCAGCTGGTATCGGGCTTACCCTGAAGGGGGTGTGTTTCCCCCTCCCCTCTGCCGCCGGGCCAAGTGTTAGTAGGGTGGGGGTAAAACAGTGCAGTGATCTACGGCGCAATCTTCGCTAATGGTCGAACAAGAGGCCCACGCAGCAGCAAGCAGGGCCACACGTTCCATGTCTGGCAACTCTCAATAACCGTAAATTCTCTTAAAACTCTTCTCCCTCCCCTCCCCCCACCCCCCCTCCTTCCGCCGCTCATCCAAAGAGCTCGAAATCTGCCATTACCGCCGCGTTTTGAGATCGTAAACTAGGGAGATTTTCCAAAACGCGTTGAATAATTAACAATCGTATGGTGGGTGGGCGGGGGAGGGGGGAGGGGGTGGCCATTGTGTTACGTGGTCGTAAAGAAGTTTACTCCCCGACCGACGCTGGACAATTAACTCTGTGTGATTTTATCGCCTTATTTTAAATGCCTATGCGGATTCAATTTGGATTAGTTAATACTGAGTAGCGAGCGACTGCTATAATTTTGTCTTTATAGTCAGAGGTTTTCTAAATTTGAACTACTTACATAACTCTGTCAGAGGATGTCCAGTATCCTAGGGGGTATTCTCAATATCGTATGGTATGTATAGGGAAACAGTGCTCCATCTTTCAACATAATATGTTACATGATTGATTTTTTGTTTATCCACGTTTGTTATTTAAATATCAAATTATGAATATGCAAAAACAGTGTACGATTGCATATTTCATTTGCTCTTCGTTAGGTAGAACAAGTCATTAAAAAAAACACACGACCCCAATTAACTTTATTATAAATTATATTTTTGGATACTCTTGAATTTCAAAAGAAATTCAACACACATTCGTAGTGCTTAAATAGCTTACTGGTTACTACTAATTAAGTTGCGGATAAAGTTTCAATTGTAAACATTGCATTTGGCTGAAAAATAAAAAAAAAAAATTCAGTAATTCCCAATCCTAACGTAGCAGCAAAGGTATATTATAGAGCGTCAATTTTACCCGGCACCTCCACCAACAGAGAAATGTTGTGTCTGCTCTCGAAACAAGTTAGCTGAGGCGTTCACTCTTCTCAGCCAAAATTAATAAACACAAATTATTAAATAAAACCACTTTTGAGCCACTGGGACATTTATAATAAGAACACAAATCGTTGAAATCTATATTTTCCATTTGTTTCAAACTGTGTATGACGGTTACATTAACAAAATTAATCAGTTTAATAGTTTTCAGTGTAATATACAATTGACGACTTCGGATGTTCCCTCCCACCTACGTCACGCTCACGTGACGCGCTCAACCCGCCCCCAACATGGCTGCGTATGTGAGTAAACATTGCAGCCGTTTTGCATGGAACATATGGGAGCTTTGGGTAGTTTGAGCGTAGGTTTCCATAGCGAATGAGCAATGCCGCGTTATTGTTGTGTTCCTAGATGCAAAAATAATGCTACAGTTCCTGGCATATCATTTCATTTCTTTCTCAAAGATGCGAAGTTAAGAAAGATATGGGAAATTAAATACGCCGTGACAGCAGAAGGAACCAAGCCGTTTCATCAACAGTCACAGTGTGTTCTATAGTCATTTCATCCCAACAGACTTCAGGGAAGTTGTAAACGGCAGCAAAAATTGTCTCAAGAAGGATGCAATCCCAAGTGTGTTTAGTTTTACTTCCCCAAGAAAGCTGAAAGCACCGAGGATCAGAGTTAATCGTTACAGTTAATTCATTAATTAATTAAAGTTAATAGTTACATAAATAGCCTGCACGCATAGGCAGGGCTAGGCCTAGACTAGTGGCTAGGAAAATGTAGGCCTACGCTAGGCTAAATCCAGCCAAAGCCCTAGTTTAAAAGACAGCTGACAGGTAGAGGCCCTACCTGTCATCTACGCCCCTAGTAGGCGTGCATTATAGTGGCGGTAACATATGCCTGCATTATTATCTTTAAATCATGTATTCTAATGTTTTACAAACTAGAAATATTAAACTATAAACCGTGCATAATAGCAGACACATGAGTGCATCATTAATATAACTAAATTTACTAATTAAAAACACTTAGGTACACTTCTAGCCTGGACGAGAACAGTGCCTTCCACCTGATTTTCAGCGGTCCAAAACTCTTTCAAAAAGGAAGGTACAAACAAGCCGTAACTTTCTTTGAGTAGCCTCTGGCTTCCTTCGTGACTAAAATACTTAAAAACTTCACTTATCTCGAAATTTTTGAACAAATTTAAACATTTCCCCCAAGCGTGCTCCCGTAACAATAGCATGGGATCCATCGTTTTCTCAAGAACGTTGACTCACTTCTCGCGCGCCATCTCTGGAGCGCGCGGGAAACTAAAATAAGCTCCTCCCATCGCAAGTCGTCAATTATACGGCCATGATTCGTAGGGTTCTCATCCATAACAATATCAAATTGAGAATTATAAAATTTAGCAGCGGAAAGTACGTTCACACTCTAAAAGTGCGTTCAAGTAATTATTGTCTCTAACCTGAATCCTTCAATTAATAGTACCCGATTTTTGCCTTTTTAGATAGTGATATATCTAGATTAGAGGCAACGCAAGTTTATGGCTGGGATGAAACTTCTTAATTGTTCTTGTGAAATATCATTTATCTTAACTGTACGTTTTTACTATTCACTTAGTGAACAAAATAATAAATTAATAGTTGTAAATGAGATTTACGTCTCCTCCTTAACAAACAAAAACGCAAAACAAACTTTAACTTCAAACATCCACAAATGTTCACGACCGTAAATCTTGAAAACTAATACCGAAATAAAAACTTTGTGTTATTCTAAGAGATATATTACTAAGCGAACAATTGAGAGATGTCGGCTGGTTTTGTGAGATTACTTGAAACAAACCAAAACACATTCCTGCTGACGTAATCCTGTAAAATATGAACAATGGGGCTAGCTAATAATTCAGCCGGAGTGTCGCGAACCAGTGAAGGGTGAAGAGTGGAAGTCATTACGAACTAAGAAATCTTCTCCGCTTTCTTCTAGGGCGTCTTGTGTCCAATATCTTGGTTTGTCCGGATTCTTCGGGTCGACAGTCAGAACAGCTGAAGGAATTCTCACGAGCCACAGACCATGGTCGGACGGTGATAGCTTGGCCCCCGGGAAGATACCACCACACAAAGTTTACTTTCATGAGACGCTTTGCCGTCGACTTTCGTGCGCTGAATGAAGTGTTCGATCACGCCACCCGACCCTACTACTCAGAATGTATCTCCGCGTGATTTTATTCAGCTTTACACAACCAACCAGCCACTGTAGGTCTATCCTGCTACCTACTGAAAACTAATAGCTAACAGATTTGGTCATGCCAACTTCAAAATTGAATACTTACAGATATTAATGTTAACAAAACACAATGATTGAAAAGCAATATGCTTTCACATGTGTTGCATGAATTAACTGGATTAAAAACAATCACAAACCGAGTACAGCTGTAATTAATGTGAATAAACGTCAGTAGTGTTATTTTAAGTAAGTACACGTTATTGAGTAGGCCTGCATTAATATCGCCGGCTATATTGAGTATTGAGTGAACCTGATGATTTCTTACTATACTCATACCTGATCACTAAACACTAGTCTTTTAGCGCTTTAATTACCAGCTCGTGACTTCAGTGTTTGTTGTATTAGTGCACTAGGCTAGTAGACTAGTGACACGATGGAGTATGGAGACGCAACCTAAGTTGAAAATAGGGTGATTGTGTTTACTCTTACTTCCCATTCATAAGGTTGCGGATTAGACGGTTCCAGACACGTACAGAGTTGTACTCTGTGTGCTAAGAGAACTTACAAATTATTCACGTTTAAATTCACAGAATTGTTGGATTTCAGTGAATTCTTCCAAAAAAACAAGAGTTTTGATGACATTAATAATTAAGTATACTATACGCAAGTACATTGAGTATTTATGAAGATGAATATTGCTTTCATTTTATAGCTTGTGTAACATGATGCAAAAGTGACAATTGTGATCCCTGGCAGAGTTTCCTCACCCATCAATGTTTCAATTTCTTGGCAATCATTCACGTAAAATAGTTCTATAGCCTGAATAATGTGGCCCCAAGAGTTGAGTTGAGTTCTTTGAGTTGATCTTCGATTTGCAATTTGATTTGTCTTTTTGTTGTGACAGCCCCAGATAATTGTGTTGTGCTATAGAGCACTCAAAATAGACTAGACGCATTCTGTTGGCAAGAAAATAAACTTCTATTAGGAGTGGTCTAGCTGTCAATTTTCATTGTTGTTTTATTGTTATTATTCATCAATGGCGCTGAAAGGAGGTTGCTTAGCAGCGCTATCTATGTAAGTTTTGAGTCCTCTTTGTTGCTGCGTTTAACATTGCAAACGTATGAAAGGAGGCAGCTTTACAAGATCACCAGAATTGCAAGAACTATGTGGGGTTGGATTTGGATCTGGCTGAGTTTGAGACAGAAAACGGCTTATGGAAATGATTGTAATGACTTAAAACTAAAAATCCTCGAGTCTTTTATCGGGTCGATAGATGTTACGAAAGATGTTGCCGGTGCTTTCTTCATAAACGCGTGATTCATCACCAACCAGCGAACTCCAACTTTAAAGTAAGTAGTAATTGTAAAGTAAAGTTTTAAGGTAGAGTTTTAAAGTTAATAAGAAATTAACGTCCGTTGTGAATCAACTCATTCGTCCAATCACATGATCGCTTGGATCCCAGCCTTCTTATTGGTCCAGAACCTCCTCGCTCATCCATTCGTCTACATGAAACCGATACATTAGTAGAACTCGGTGTACAAACGTGCCGCGCCTGAGGCCCATGATATTCGCTTTAACAGTAGACAAGGGTATATCACCCAACCCAGCTCCATTAGACCATGGTTCTGTGTACATCCCCTGTACATCTGTGCCCGGGGGCCATGATATTCGCTTCACCAGTAGACAAGGGTATATCACCCAACCCAGCTCCATTATACCATGGCTCTGTGTACATCCCCTGTACATCTGTGCCCGGGGGCCATGATATTCGCTCCACCAGTAGACAAGGGTATATCACCCAACCCAGCTCCATTATACCATGGCTCTGTGTACATCCCCTGTACATCTGTGCCCGGGGGCTAAGATATTCGCTCCACCAGTAGACAAGGGTATACCACCCAACCCAGCTCCATTATACCATGACTCTGTGTACATCCCCTGTACATCTGTGCCCGGGGGCCATGATATTCGCTTCACCAGTAGACAAGGGTATATCACCCAACCCAGCTCCATTATACCATGGCTCTGTGTACATCCCCTGTACATCTGTGCCCGGGGGCCATGATATTCGCTCCACCAGTAGACAAGGGTATATCACCCAACCCAGCTCCATTATACCATGGCTCTGTGTACATCCCCTGTACATCTGTGCCCGGGGGCCATGATATTCGCTCCACCAGTAGACAAGGGTATATCACCCAACCCAGCTCCATTATACCATGGCTCTGTGTACCTCTATGTATCATTCAGAAGGGCAAGGAACAGCCCTCGACTGTACATAGATGAGATTTAAGCGGGTTTTCGTCTCAGCCCATCTCCTCAACTGACGGAGGGCACAGCTTGCTTAGACGAATGATGGTTTCAACCCCCCCCCCCCCCCCCCCCCCCTCCACGCGCGCACTAGAGAAAGTCACAGCAAGTGATCTGTGCTCGCTGCAAGTTATCGTCCCACGCTCTCCATTAGGAACCCTTCAGGTGAAGCTTGGTGCTCGCATGAGTCAATGCGGCCGAGTGCGAATACCTTGGCCTCGTATTACGTCGATAACACCCCAGAGCATTCATTACCCTGGTACGAATTATGAAAGTGTATCCTCAGGGAAGCGCTAGCGCTCACATTCTCAGCCTTAGAGGTTCATAGTATAGCAAGCAATAGAAGTAAAGATTTTCTCTCGAAATCTTTTTCTGATTTTAGTACACAAGATATACCTAAAAACGACCTCAAAACATGATTTAATATTAGACCTACATTAGCAGACTTTGATATTGATCAGAATTAGTACATGCAAATCGAGCGCCTATATTGGTTCATATATTACAGTTGTCTTGAACTGTATAAGTTTTTGAAATACTTTAATCATATTAGAATGCACAAGTAAACACAAATTAGTTGAATTGTTTAAATTACATCAATAACTTGGTACCATGTAGGACTGGATGATATAAAAGAAATTATTTATGGTGGCGGTGTGTGTTAAGCCGCGTTCACATAAATGACTAGTGACTATTGACTATTGACTATTGACTATTGATTAGTGACTAAGCGAATTGAACCATAGGCGATACGTGCTGACGTTCACACAACTTTACTTTTGACTTATGACTATTGACTATTGACTAACGAATTGAAGATATCTGGAAGTCATAGTTACAACCAATCACAACGTTCGCGTTCAGCCAATGAATGTGGAGCAACGGAAGTCAATACCACTATTCAATTACTGTCAAGTGTATATTTGTTTTTGACTATTTCCGGCGAATATTATTTATTTATTATTTTTATGAAGCTGTCATACAGTAAAATATTCTTATTTTGAAAACAAATCTTCAAAACAAACAAGAAACATACAAAACCTTCACAACTTGGTTAAGCCCATCATTAAACGTTTTAACTGGTGAACAGTTACTATTGCCATACCTCGTTTTCTTCATAATGTTGCAATTTTATTATTTTGACAGCTCGTTGTTTGTCAATCAGTTTGATTCATTTGTTCTAGGTGGCTGATCATACGTGTCAAAGAACTTAGTTGTGTAGTGTTCATATCTTTCTTTGGCTAGTCAATAATCACTAGTCAATAGTCAATAGTCAGTAATCAATAGTCATTTATGTGAATGCGGCTTTAGCAGGTGGAAACACGCGTGTGACTGTGTCCTTGAGTTCAACACAAGTTCGTGTGGGTGGAAACAGGCGTGCGACAGTGTCCTTGAGTACAACACAAGGTCGTGTGTAAGGAGAAGGAATCACGCGTGCGTTAGTGTCCTTGTGTTTAACACAAGGTCATGTGCTAGGGGATGGAAACACGCGTGCGACAGTGTCCTTGAGTTCAACACAAGGTCGTGTGTTAGGGGATGAAATCACGAGTTCGTTAGTGTCCTTGTGTTTATTACAAGGTCGTGTGTCAGGGGATGGAATCACACGTGCGTTAGTGTCCTTGTGTTTAACACAAGGTCATGTGTTAGGGGATGGAATCACGCGTGCGTTAGTGTAACACAAGGTCGTGTGTTAGGGGATGAAATCACGAGTTCGTTAGCGTCCTTGTGTTTAACACAAGGTCATGTGTCAGGGGATGGAATCGCGCGTGCGTTAGTGTCCTTGTGTTTAACACAAGGTCGTGTGTCAGGGGATGGAATCACACGTGCGTTAGTGTCCTTGTGTTTAACACAAGGTCATGTGTCAGGGGATGGAATCACGCGTGCGTTAGTGTCCTTGAGTTTAACACAAGGTCGTGTGTTAGGGGATGGAATCACGCGTGCGTTAGTGTAACACAAGGTCGTGTGTTAGGGGATGAAATCACGAGTTCGTTAGCGTCCTTGTGTTTAACAGAAGGTCATGTGTCAGGGGATGGAATCGCGCGTGCGTTAGTGTCCTTGTGTTTAACACAAGGTCGTGTGTCAGGGGATGGAATCACGCGTGCGTTAGTGTCCTTGTGTTTAACACAAGGTCATGTGTCAGGGGATGGAATCACGCGTGCGTTAGTGTCCTTGTGTTTAACACAAGGTCGTGTGTTAGGGGATGGAATCACGCGTGAGTTAGTGACCTTGTGTTTAACACAAGGTCATGTGTCAGGGGATGGAATCACGCGTGCGTTAGTGTCCTTGTGTTTAACACAAGGTCGTGTGTCAGGGGATGGAATCACGCGTGCGTTAGTGTCCTTGTGTTTAACACAAGGTCGTGTGTTAGGGGATGGAATCACGCGTGCGTTAGTGTCCTTGTGTTTAACACAAGGTCGTGTGTCAGGGGATGGAATCACGCGTGCGTTAGTGTCCTTGTGTTTAACACAAGGTCGTGTGTCAGGGGATGGAATCACGCGTGCGTTAGTGTCCTTGTGTTTAACACAAGGTCGTGTGTTAGGGGATGGAATCACGCGTGCGTTAGTGTCCTTGAGTTCAACGCAGGTTGGTTGCTTCCTGCGGATTTTCTCGCGGGAGAATGAGCACGCAAGAAAAATATTTTTCCACGCGGGCAATCTAAATTTCCTCGCGAACAAATTGCATGCGGGTCTGTGAGGGGTTGGGTCGGGCTGTGACAAGTGTTTATAGAGCCGGGTTTGTGATTGGTTCGACGGCTCCTCTCTCGTTTGGTCTTCAAGTACGCTCGCTTCACTCAATCTGGGGGACGACCATCGAACAACGTTTCAACCTTTTCCCGAGCAAATCTTTTCTTTAACCGTTCAAGAATAATGAAATCAAAATCGAGTTAGAGTTTTATCACAAACATTGTTTTAGGCAGATACCATAATGGTTATTTCAATTTCTTCTGGGGTAATTTATAACCAGTTTTATTACTAGTTTCTAGAACGATGTATTGGGACAACCATGGATTGTGGTAAATTTACATTAAAAAAAATCATCTTCAATAATACATCAACTTTGTTCTTTCTTTGTAAATACTAATAATTGCAAATAATTAAAAACAAAGAGAAATTTATTAGGTACATAATTTATAATTTTGGGGTTATAACTGCATTTTAAATACTTTTAAATTACTTTCAGTAAGATATTAACATATTTTTATTCAGTGTAGTATCTTCGATGTAAATGGAACACAAAAACCTATTTTCATTATCTTTCATGTAAAATTTGTAAGATTTGGTTCGGAAATGTTGTGTAAAACATTGTTTTACCTTCTTGTATTGAACTTGTCTTCACAGAAGATACAAGAATGTTGTACATTCTAAGGCTAAGATAATAGCTACTTAATTTTGTAAAACCTTGAAGGCATTTCTACTTAAATCAATATATTTTCCCGTCGTTATTTTTCCTGATATTATTATTATTTTTTCATATTTCATATTTTCTGATATTCTTTTATTAAATGAATGTATAACAATCCCAAAAACCTTGTTGACACTTGACGGTGACAATTATCGTCGTAATAGTCGGCTTGTTGTTTGTTCTGTGGCAATTACGGTTATATGACAGTAATAACGCTGGTGCTGAGAAAGGTGTGACATTTCGGTAGTGCGCACTGAGGCTGCAATCATGGCTGACGCCGTAAGAGAGAGAGAGAGAGAGAGAGAGAGAGAGAGAGAGAGAGAGAGAGAGAGAGAGAGAGAGAGAGAGAGAGAGAGAGAGAGAGAGAGAGAGAGAGAGAGAGAGACACTTGGCATGCAGATATGTGGTGGAGGGATAATAGCGGTCTTTGTCTACACCCAGGGCCAGGATAAGTTCAGTCTCAAGTCTTGGTTGTCGTTTGCGATTGAACTTACCTGTCATTTGTTTATGCTCAAACTTCCACTTTCATAAACAGAAAATTGTCCATACTACATTAAATCAGCGCAGTGATTGTATTGATATATTGCAAGTAGTAACTGCATGCCGATAAATTGCATCACATTGTCCATAATAACCTTTGGAGCAAAGTAGTTGGTTGAATTTGTGCGTGTGCGTGTGCGTGTGAGAGAGCGCGAGAGAGCGGCGAGGGAGAGGAGGGCGCCTCAAGGTGTTTGGGCGGGGCGGGGTGGAGGGGGGGGGAAGGCGTCAAGGCGGCAGGAAATCTCGCTACTGATTCTGCTGCTTGACCGCGCCGCCGCTGCCAATGGCGGGCGCTGATTACTCTGTCGATACATCGATACCCTGCAAGCTGCCGATACCCTGAGACCCCATAACACTTGCAAGGCTATCCTGATTCTTGAATATCTCACGAGGCGAAGATCTTGATAACTAAAACCTGCTCCGAATTGCCGAATGTAGTACTCGAAATTTATAAGCGAACGTTTTGTATTTTGTCACCTAATGTAAGGACTTGATATTCTTATTAAACACCATCTTGATTCAATCTATATGTACTCAAACTGTACTGCAGTCAAATTTGTTTCTCTCCGCTAGATGATAGGCAGGCTTGCGTTATTTTATGCCAAGAGGTTTGATTAAATTAGCTTAGCACGTACAAAGTTGTGATAAAAGATGTGAGATAAACTGATACATTGTCGACAGATTCTTCTATAACCTTCATGTATTCTTTATATATACAATGATAGATGTTAAGGTGGTAGTTTCATTATAAATTAAAAATTAAATTAATGAGGCTTGCAGAATTACACGTTGATAAGCCAACTCACGTTCACAATCAGAAATCGTGTTCACGCTCCTTGGAGACAACACAGCATCTGCTGTAAACACAGCAGATGCTGTGATCGTAATGTTGCACGTTGTGTTTGTTGTGATCCAAGCGTGCTATCCGCTGTCTTGACAACCAAACTGTGGAACACCCACATAGCGAAGTAACGACAACGTCCTGGGTACGATCGTGCACTGCCTTCGTAATGCCTTGATATAAGGTGGGAAGAAAAAAGGGTGCCAGCCGCATTTTAGCAGACTTCAAAACAACAAAAGGCAAACCAGAAGGTAATATGTTTGAATACAAAATATATGATATCTATTTTATTAAAAAGTTACACATTGATGTTTATTTATTTAAATGGAAGATTAAAGCGCTCAACCCATGTATGCGTTCGATCCGTGCAATGCGTCCGTTTTTTCGGTTCATCCAATCACAGCCCATACTCATTCAATATCGATTGCGAGATGCTGGCTGTGATTGGATGCACCGAATAAACGGACACATCGACGCATACATGGGCTGGGCACTTTATGAACTTCGGATACATATTTATAAGGCTACTAACCTGTTCTTGTCATGGCATAGCATGGGAAGCCGGTTGCCATCGGGAAAACAAGTTAGTATAGCTTACTAAATATTTATCCGGTTCATAATACCGGGCATAAGAGGGTGAGGGAGGCTTGGATAAACAAAACTAAAGAGAGAAGACTAAAGAGAGAGAAAACTAAAAAGAGAGTGTCCCTGTTTTAATTCTCTCATCCATCATAAGCCATCTGTCATGATGTGCTACAGCTTGGGGGGATCAACTGAAGTAATGCCAATGTATAACAACTGTTCCGCATAACAACCATTACCTAACTTCATATTGTTACCCCCGCTCAGCTCAAGCTTCAACTTTAATATTTTGCGTAGTTCAGGGTGTACGGGAAACAACTATACAACCCCAAAGGCGTTAAGGATTCTCCAGTGATGCTTCTAAATAAAAATCTCGCCGTCTCGTCTAAGTTGTGTTCCTGTTTCACCCAAAGAACCCCATAGTTCAGCCGTCGGCCACGGAGGCGCATCGCACGTCGATAGCTACACTCTTGAGATTTCACTTTTTATTTCGTTGCTTTAGAGGCACGTAATGCTACAAAACTGGAACGGATTCCGGTTGCTGCCCAGACGTGGACGTTAAACCGGGGTCATTATTATAACCACAGGGCCTCTTGTTATACGTTGTTGTTTTGTCCACTGCCAACAAAACTAACATGTTGCGTGATTAACACATTATTCAACACGTATACGCATAATTATGTTCAAAAATGCTTCAAGATCTATTGTAAAAACGATTAAAAACAAAGAATCGCACTTTATCATTTCCAAAAGGAGTTTTGGAATTTGTTTGTTCGAAGGTATAAATGAAAGCATAAAGCAAGAACATAATTTGAAAACTGTATCGATGTCAAAGTGATAAGAATCGAATGGGAAAAATAATTGTAGACTGGTGTTTGTGGTGTAATACATACTGATCAATATTAACATCCCTTGGATGAACTGTAAAGAGCAATAACGAAAGAAAAGCGTGGACAAGCTTCACTAAGAGCAGGGGTGAGTGATATGTGTGAGATAATGTGTGGGCAAGAACGAATACTTCAGGAGACATATTGCAGTTAGAGCAGCAAGGTAGAAGCAAGCAACACAAACCCAGGATGTGGATGTATTGGATACGGGAAAACGAGAAGTCATTCAGAGAAGTGAGGAAATAACAGAGTGATGGATGTTTAATGCCAATACACGAACTCAAAGCATGATGGTAAAGATGCAAGAGGAACAAGTTTGTGGAATAAGAAATGCGCGTAAGACACGATTAGAATACGGCGAATATAGAACATCTAGAACATTGGCTTTATCATATATACGATGAAGTGAAATGTATTTCTGAGAAGAGGAATTCATGTTAGGCTGTCACAAATATGATATATTACACAAAGTCATCCGCAGAACATAGTTCTACTGAGTTATAGTATGAAATAAACACGCATTCAAGATATTATTGTATGCATTTATACCTCCACTTGTGACTTAAGTGGGTCATTTAAGTCATTGAATACCAAACACACTTATGGTAGCATTGGTTGTTATGGAACAAATGGTTTGTTTGACTAACACGTGAAGACCTAGCAATAGCTGATGTTTCATGAACCTCTATTTGAATTTACTTTTCCAGACCAGTGAGTCTTCGGCAGCCACAACTAAACTAATACAGATAATTTTCTACATGCATTGAATGCACATAACATTACTCTTAGTTACTCGTTACTAAACCCTCCAAGCCTATACGAATGAGCAAGAAATTTTAACGTTGTGTATCAGCTGTTCATCAGGAAGAATCAAGTCCTCATCAAAATTGCTGCCAAGTGCCAAATGATCAGTGCTCGTATGATATTACTTGATGTAATGTTATTGGCCATGGTATTTTCGGTCATTATCCAACAACATTTGTGTGAAGGTCACACTAACTTAACAAATATGCATTCAGCTCATCAAATCACCTCATTACAAGCCCGCTAAACGAATTTCGACTTTAAAATGTCAAAGATAAGTTTTTGGTGGTCGCTCTAAAATTATTGGAAATCTAAAAAAGGACTCAATCTCTTTTCAAGCTATTAAAATGTGAGAAAATTTAAAAAAATCAAACGAATCAAAATAAACAATAAATGAAAAGAATGCCCAATAAGTTTTCAAATAATCAGTGCCCCAGGGTTCCATACTGGGCCCGTGATTCTTTAACGTTTTCATCAACAACGTTCCTAAAAGCTATTAATACATCGATACGTTGAATTCTTGAGTTAAGTATTTATAATACATGATATATGCATCATCATAAACATTTTGCTAATTCGTGCATTTGTACTAAGCATCTCTTTATTCCTCCTTCCGTATTACCGCACGTCTATTTATAAACTGTTCATATCCGTTGAGCGTATGTATTATGCAAAGTATTTCTTCTTGTCCCAAAACATATCCGAGCAATCGAGCCCTTCACAGTTTTATCTGTTTCATAATTGCTCCTGGTTTCAACATTCCAAACCCCCTTATGTATTGTGTTTGCAGAAGTCACCCCAAAATCATGCATGGAAAGAACTAAGACAAACCATTGCGAATTAAGATTAAAACTTTTCCAATGTTGTAACTAGCCTAGAAATCAATATAACACATTGTCATGAATAATGTTTTATTTGGTAAAATCCAAGATGCCAATACACATTTTACTTATTGGCTCTAAGCCGATAATCAAAACAGGAAGGCATATCAACATTTAACGTCTAACAAATCTTTCAGCTTTGAAACCTTTTGTTCTGGATTTGAACCCAATTCTATTTAAGTACTATTATTTAAAGAGGACGTGTGACTGTTTATTTACATCGAGCTGTAAGCTAGCTCTTGCGTTACCGAATATACTATGATTAACTCAGCTACTGAAGGTACAATATATTACCTTAAAAACTAAACATCAGACCCCACCAGTAAAACACATCACCGAATCCTACTCTAGCACCGTTAATATTTAAAACCTTAATTATTCACCCTCGTTTTTTGGATTCAGAATTTTTTCTCAATGCTTGAATATTTGTGGCGCACCTTAGAGAATATCTGAGCGATCCTGGCAAGTAATCCCGAGCCCAGGATACGGTTAATTAAACAATACACGGACCTGGCTCGCCACAACTAAACGGTGTTCACTGGCTGGTCAGATATCTGCATCACATACCCCGTCTGCACGTAACATGCTCCCGTCTGTATAGATGAGGTTCTAGGATCATTCATAATACTGAAAGAATGATCCAAATATTTTGGTATCGACTTCGCAACTGGTTTGTCACGTCTTATTGGTTGGACGTTATCCAACAAGTGCTATAATTATTATTGTGAATATTATATTTTGATTACGGTTATTTGGGCATGACACTATTGCAGTGACAAAACAAACAGTATTTTGTAGCACCATTCTCGGTACTCCCTTCAAATCCGAAATATGGGTTTTCTTATATTCCCCATCATGGAAACTAAAATAAAATAAAAACAAAAAATATATTTGTTTAATGTTTTATATAATGTTCTGACTCAGTGGCAATGGCTTATTTTCCGTGGAGCACATTTTATGTGCTTCGTTGCTATGATTGACACCAAACTTATATACAAATGTTGAAATCAATGTTCAGTTAAAACCACAACTGTATTTTTCACTTTACCTTTGACACAAACATACCCGGAAAAGGTTCTAAAAAAAAAAGAAAAAATTAGTTGGTATCGTTTTCAAAAATATACATTTATTCACAGACAACGGATTGCAGATTTATTGATTTAGTATTTGTAGTCCATAACTCTATCTTTGCGTGCCTGTTGGTTTGAGAATGTGGCAGATTGGGCAATGTGTAATAGGATCAGTTCTAAGTGCCCACAGTTATGTGCTAGGTGCTGTCAATGACGAGTTAGAGTCGTTTGAGATCGTCTAGAGTCAGTTGGACGTGTCAAGCTATGTTGTAGACACAATCAATGTATGTGCTATAGGGTCGGTTGAGAGCATCTAAAGTCAGTTGGACGTGTCAAGCTATGTTTTTGGCTCAATCAGTGTATGTGCTAGGGTCAGTGGAAGCGTCTAGGGTAGGTTGGCCTCACCTAGGGTATATACTTTCATTCGTGGTAGGATACATAAGGGTTAAGTTCTGGATTATCGACTTAATGTGAAGTGCTTGAAGAGATAACAGTGGCTGCTAATTGGAGCCTTCCCCCCTCCCGCCCCTCCACCTGTTTTACTAGCCGCCATACTCTAGGTTAATATTGACAGATGGAAGCGGGTACTTGTGCTGGTGGGGAACTGAGGGGGAGGGGGCACAAGCTGAGATCGCACTGACCACTACACAGATCTGTCAGTTGAGTTCCTACTGGAGTCAACATTCTGCACACAACAATAGTGACGTACAGACATTCACACTCCTGAGAATATATCTCCCATACGTTGAGGGGGAGGGGGCACAAGCTGAGATCGCACTGACCACTACAAAGATCTGTCAGTTGAGTTCCTACTGGAGTCAACATTATGCACACAACAATAGTGACGTACAGACACTCACACTCTCCTGAGAATATCCCTCCCATACGTTGAGGGGGAGGGGGCACAAGCTGAGATAGCACTGACCACTACAAAGATCTGTCAGTTGAGTTCCTACTGGAGTCAACATTCTGCACACAACAATAGTGACGTACAGACACTCACACTCTCCTGAGAATATATCTCCCATACGTTGAGGGGGAGGGGGCACAAGCTGAGATCGCACTGACCACTACAAAGATCTGTAAGTTGAGTTCCTACTGGAGTCAAAATTCTGCACACAACAATAGTGACGTACAGACACTCACACTCTCCTGAGAATATATCTCCCATACGTTGAGGGGGAGGGGGCACAAGCTGAGATCGCACTGACTACTACAAAGATCTGTCAGTTGAGTTCCTACTGGAGTCAACATTCTGCACACAACAATAGTGACGTACAGACATTCACACTCTTCTGAAAATATCCCCCCCATATTATGCTCAAACGTAATCGCGGTGTCAATCACATTGCTCTCAAACTCAGTCCAATGGGGTTCTTGTTTTGTATTTCTATGCTTTTAAATCTTCCTCAAAATTTCATTACAAATCCCCTCTTATGCACATGTTTCATGCGTCCATTTTATCATCACATTAATAAAATAACATTGCTGTTTAAGTTCGTTACCAGCGGACAAATCTGCGTTCTGTCTTAGCAACCATGAGACAGTGGAGGAAGGCGTTCAAATATTCCGTGGATTGAATGAAAACCTAAAACCAATCGCTGAAATAAGATGTACTCGGGTGAAGACCTAATAACGTCCCTACTCTCTGTAATCACTTACACTCTTTGCATAAAGTGAGAGGTTAAGTCAGTATTAGCTCGCTCGGCCAGACAAGCAGCTTGATAGAACTGTGCGGGGCCCCCCTACACGATTAGATGGAGTGCCCGAGACTTTGAAATCACCTATCTCTACTCCCCTCACGTCTCCAAGAACTTAACCCCCCCCCCCCCCCTCCACCCTCCACTCACTGTGATCTGTTAACAATCGGCTCCATTTAATAGCTTCAGCCGGCATTAATTCTCATTGCTGAGCCGTAATCAGGTAGGTGGCTGTTAACACTTGCACGAGGTATAGTGCGTTCACACTAGCAGCAGACACTAGGTCTAGACTCTAGACAGAGCACTATTAGATAATTAACTGACACTGACAATATCAGTTGTTCAGCCCAAATATCAATCAATATCAGTTTACAAGAAACTAGGCTATAATACAATACAGGGTATATCCGGTTGAGATGGGTCACAATTACTCCTCATAGTGACCGGTGCCCGCAAAGAGGACTTTTGTGCCTGTCTTTTGTCATTTCTGTATTGATCTCATATGGCTTTTATCATCTTTCTCTTGCAACACTCAGCCTTCTTCTACATACTTGCGACCTTCTTTGCGACTTGCACGTCCCCCCCCCCCCCCCCCCCTTCCCCACAAGCCTCTACTGGATTCTCCTTATGACGACCCCGGTGTCGTGTGATGGGTATCTTATTCGGTCGACTCTAAAATATAAACCAGTTGTTAAGTTGTTAAGTGTCGTTAAGCAAAACGTACTCAATACTGCTACTCCTGGATATTCGCGTATTATCAAAACCCAATTCCATATGTGTCATATGTGCATGTTTGACAGTTGAAGGAATATATATCCACATATCACATCAATAGTATTCATCTACGCCCACCACTTAGAAGTTAGAACCAAATGCTTGGAGAATTATATTGTTCATGCTCTGTGAAATCATGAACACAGCGAGACGTGAAGTTATCAGAATACAATGTAAAATAGTATTAGTGGGCCAAGCTGAAGTGAAGAGTGTATAGATAGAGATGGCTGGGCTTGATTTAGTGGGCCAAGCTGAAGTGAAGAGTGTATAGATGGAGATGGCTGGGCTGGATTTAGTGGGCCAAGCTGAAGTGAAGAGTGTATAGATGGAGATGGCTGGGCTGGATTTAGTGGGCCAAGCTGAAGTGAAGAGTGTATAGATGGAGATGGCTGGGCTTGATTTAGTGGGCCAAGCTGAAGTGAAGAGTGTATAGATGGAGAGTGGGCCAAGCTGAAGTGAAGAGTGTATAGATGGAGAGTGGGCCAAGCTGAAGTGAAGAGTGTATAGTTGGAGATGGCTGGGCTTGATTTAGTGGGCCAAGCTGAAGTGAAGAGTGTATAGATGGAGAGTGGGCCAAGCTGAAGTGAAGAGTGTATAGATGGGGATGGCTGGGCTTGATTTAGTGGGTCAAGCTGAAGTGAAGAGTGTATAGATGGAGATGGCTGGGCTTGATTTAGTGGGCCAAGCTGAAGTGAAGAGTGTATAGATGGAGAGTGGGCCAAGCTGAAGTGAAGAGTGTATAGATGAGATGGCTGGGCTTGATTTAGTGGGTCAAGCTGAAGTGAAGAGTGTATAGATGGAGAGTGGGCCAGGCTGAAGTGAAGAGTGTATAGATGGAGAGTGGGCCAGGCTGAAGTGAAGAGTGTATAGATGGAGAGTGGGCCAAGCTGAAGTGAAGAGTGTATAGATGGAGATGGCTGGGCTTGACTGACTCCCGCTTTAAAGCTCGACCCATTAAACTTTTCACTCTTCGATTCCTTCGCTCGTTTACATTCAGATTAGCTTTGATAATTTCACTACCCGACTCTTGAGACTCTGCACCCGCACCCCCACCCGCACACGCACACGCACACGCACTCGCACCCGCACACGCACACGCACACGCACACGCACACGCACACGCACACGCACACAACTATATGCCATACGTTGTTTACTCATTTTACTTATTTATCTTAATTCTTCCGAATGAGGATGTAAGAGAACAAGTAGGAGTATTATTATAAATGTAAGATTCGGTGTTCAAGTAAACACCTTAGTGAAACAAAATTATTTACAATTTAGTTGTGTTAAAAACTATACTTGGAACCACAAATGTCTTATTTTTCTTTCAGATTCAAGTTGAAAGAGGTTTGATAAAGCTGTCTCTAAAGTATGGCAAAAACAATATTTACTGTAAAGTGAATGTGACTGGATATAAGGAAGTAGGCTAAACAAGGGAACGCTCATGTCCAACTTCATATATTTCCTTGTCCAGGAACTATATGGTTCTAATCTTGTGGCACTGATTCCGTTACCCGATAATACCAAAGTCTGATTGAAAGAATAAATAATTATAAACATCCTGGCGGATATTTATATTACTAATTATGAAATTAATAATTAAATAGTTACCAAACTAACAACCGTGGAGATTGCAATATTAAAAACTGTTGTAGTTCATGTCTATGCCACACCCAAGTTATGGCGCATTTCTTCAATGATGTGAAGCGTTCTTCAGACACTACCAAAACACATTAATTAGATGTGGTTTTAATAATAGAACTAGCCTTCCCCTTAAAGGTTTGTGGAATTCCGAAACACATTAAACAAACTCTAGATAAAACACAAAAGAAATGCAATGTTAAGGAGTATCTTACATTCGAAGCTTCGTTCATCTGGATGGGGGCGGGGGAGGGGGTGGGGGTTAGAAACGTGCACAGAAAGTAATTAGACAATAAAAATCCGTTAGGAAGGCACACAGCCCAGAAACAAATGACGGCGACAATCCAGGCGTTAATTAGGACTCGTAACAAAGAAAGTTAAATAAAAGTTTTAAAAAAACGTTATTCGTTGAACGTGACACTGGGTACAGCCCCTCCTGAAGAATGTCCTGTGGATATTAAAGGGCGCAAAAGGGAGGTTTTTCTAGATTAAAGAAAATGAAAGGAAAAAAACAACGGCAAGTAATAATTAGCAGACGTGGCGTCGCCCTGTAATTGATTCGGACAGACAGGGAAGTAATTAGCGGTAAGACATACTCGCGCGCTCTATCGGAGGTATCCTACTTTAGGAAATTAAAAACACGCCAAGAGTTTGGTCTGAAGTGTTGGTGGTTTGTGGTTAGTACGCTTGGGTAGGCAATTCATTATTTAGACCACCAGAAACCCTAGAGGCGAGAGACTAGAGGATTCTCGGTGTGTGGTGTAATCCTGGACACGCGGGTATATAGGGGCTGCGCGCCATCTTGTACGGTGCTGACGTCATGTGGTGAGTGACGACACTAGAAACCCTAGAGGCGAGAGACTAGAGGATTCTCGGTGTGTGGTGTAATCCTGGACACGCGGGTATATATGGGCTGCTCACCATCTTGTACGGTGCTGACGTCATGTGGTGAGTGACGACACTAGAAACCCTAGAGGCGAGAGACTAGAGGATTCTCGGTGTGTGGTGTAATCCTGGACACGCGGGTATATATGGGCTGCTCACCATCTTGTACGGTGCTGACGTCATGTGGTGAGTGACGACACTAGAAACCCTAGAGGCGAGAGACTAGAGGATTCTCGGTGTGTGGTGTAATCCTGGACACGCGGGTATATAGGGGCTGCGCGCCATCTTGTACGGTGCTGACGTCATGTGGTGAGTGACGACACTAGAAACCCTAGAGGCGAGAGACTAGAGGATTCTCGGTGTGTGGTGTAATCCTGGACACGCGGGTATATAGGGGCTGCGCGTTATCTTGCACGGTGCTGACGTCATGTGGTGAGTGACGACACTAGAAACCCTAGAGGCGAGAGACTAGAGGATTCTCGGTGTGTGGTGTAATCCTGGACACGCGGGTATATAGGGGCTGCGCGCCATCTTGTACGGTGCTGACGTCATGTGGTGAGTGACGACACTAGAAACCCTAGAGGCGAGAGACTAGAGGATTCTCGGTGTGTGGTGTAATCCTGGACACGCGGGTATATAGGGGCTGCGCGCCATCTTGTACGGTGCTGACGTCATGTGGTGAGTGACGACACTAGAAACCCTAGAGGCGAGAGACTAGAGGATTCTCGGTGTGTGGTGTAATCCTGGACACGCGGGTATATAGGGGCAGCGCGCCATCTTGTACGGTGCTGACGTCATGTGGTGAGTGACGACACTAGAAACCCTAGAGGCGAGAGACTAGAGGATTCTCGGTGTGTGGTGTAATCCTGGACACGCGGGTATATAGGGGCTGCGCGCCATCTTGTACGGTGGTGACGTCATGTGGTGAGTGATGACACTAGAAACCCTAGAGGCGAGAGACTAGAGGATTCTCGGTGTGTGGTGTAATCCTGGACACGCGGGTATATAGGGGCAGCGCGCCATCTTGTACGGTGCTGACGTCATGTGGTGAGTGACGACACTAGAAACCCTAGAGGCGAGAGACTAGAGGATTCTCGGTGTGTGGTGTAATCCTGGACACGCGGGTATATAGGGGCAGCGCGCCATCTTGTACGGTGCTGACGTCATGTGGTGAGTGACGACACTAGAAACCCTAGAGGCGAGAGACTAGAGGATTCTCGGTGTGTGGTGTAATCCTGGACACGCGGGTATATAGGGGCTGCGCGCCATCTTGTACGGTGGTGACGTCATGTGGTGAGTGATGACACTAGAAACCCTAGAGGCGAGAGACTAGAGGATTCTCGGTGTGTGGTGTAATCCTGGACACGCGGGTATATAGGGGCAGCGCGCCATCTTGTACGGTGCTGACGTCATGTGGTGAGTGACGACACTAGAAACCCTAGAGGCGAGAGACTAGAGGATTCTCGGTGTGTGGTGTAATCCTGGACACGCGGGTATATAGGGGCTGCGCGCCATCTTGTACGGTGCTGACGTCATGTGGTGAGTGACGACACTAGAAACCCTAGAGGCGAAAGACTAGAGGATTCTCGGTGTGTGGTGTAATCCTGGACACGCGGGTATATAGGGGCAGCGCGCCATCTTATACGGTGCTGACGTCATGTGGTGAGTGACGACACTAGACACCTTAGAGGCGAGAGACTAGAGGATTCTCGGTGTGTGGTGTAATCCTGGACACGCGGGTATATAGGGGCTGCTCGCCATCTTGTACGGTGCTGACGTCATGTGGTGAGTGACGACACTAGAAACCCTAGAGGCGAAAGACTAGAGGATTCTCGGTGTGTGGTGTAATCCTGGACACGCGGGTGTATAGGGGCTGCGCGCCATCTTGTACGGTGCTGACGTCATGTGGTGAGTGACGACACTAGAAACCCTAGAGGCGAGAGACTAGAGGATTCTCGGTGTGTGGTGTAATCCTGGACACGCGGGTATATAGGGGCAGCGCGCCATCTTGTACGGTGCTGACGTCATGTGGTGAGTGACGACACTAGAAACCCTAGAGGCGAGAGACTAGAGGATTCTCGGTGTGTGGTGTAATCCTGGACACGCGGGTATATAGGGGCTGCGCGCCATCTTGTACGGTGGTGACGTCATGTGGTGAGTGATGACACTAGAAACCCTAGAGGCGAGAGACTAGAGGATTCTCGGTGTGTGGTGTAATCCTGGACACGCGGGTATATAGGGGCAGCGCGCCATCTTGTACGGTGCTGACGTCATGTGGTGAGTGACGACACTAGAAACCCTAGAGGCGAGAGACTAGAGGATTCTCGGTGTGTGGTGTAATCCTGGACACGCGGGTATATAGGGGCTGCGCGCCATCTTGTACGGTGCTGACGTCATGTGGTGAGTGACGACACTAGAAACCCTAGAGGCGAAAGACTAGAGGATTCTCGGTGTGTGGTGTAATCCTGGACACGCGGGTATATAGGGGCAGCGCGCCATCTTATACGGTGCTGACGTCATGTGGTGAGTGACGACACTAGACACCTTAGAGGCGAGAGACTAGAGGATTCTCGGTGTGTGGTGTAATCCTGGACACGCGGGTATATAGGGGCTGCTCGCCATCTTGTACGGTGCTGACGTCATGTGGTGAGTGACGACACTAGAAACCCTAGAGGCGAAAGACTAGAGGATTCTCGGTGTGTGGTGTAATCCTGGACACGCGGGTGTATAGGGGCTGCGCGCCATCTTGTACGGTGCTGACGTCATGTGGTGAGTGACGACACTAGAAACCCTAGAGGCGAGAGACTAGAGGATTCTCGGTGTGTGGTGTAATCCTGGACACGCGGGTATATAGGGGCTGCGCGCCATCTTGTACGGTGCTGACGTCATGTGGTGAGTGATGACACTAGAAACCCTAGAGGCGAAAGACTAGAGGATTCTCGGTGTGTGGTGTAATCCTGGACACGCGGGTATATAGGGGCTGCGCGCCATCTTGTACGGTGCTGACGTCATGTGGTGAGTGACGACACTAGAAACCCTAGAGGCGAGAGACTAGAGGATTCTCGGTGTGTGGTGTAATCCTGGACACGTGGGTGAGTAGGGGCTGCGCGCCATCTTGTACGGTGCTGACGTCATGTGGTGAGTGACGACACTAGAAACCCTAGAGGCGAGAGACTAGAGGATTCTCGGTGTGTGGTGTAATCCTGGACACGCGGGTATATAGGGGCTGCGCGCCATCTTGTACGGTGCTGACGTCATGTGGTGAGTGACGACACTAGAAACCCTAGAGGCGAGAGACTAGAGGATTCTCGGTGTGTGGTGTAATCCTGGACACGTGGGTGAGTAGGGGCTGCGCGCCATCTTGTACGGTGCTGACGTCATGTGGTGAGTGACGACACTAGAAACCCTAGAGGCGAGAGACTAGAGGATTCTCGGTGTGTGGTGTAATCCTGGACACGCGGGTATATAGGGGCTGCGCGCCATCTTGTACGGTGCTGACGTCATGTGGTGAGTGACGACACTAGAAACCCTAGAGGCGAGAGACTAGCGGATTCTCGGTGTGTGGTGTAATCCTGGACACGCGGGTATATAGGGGCTGCGCGCCATCTTGTACGGTGCTGACGTCATATGGTGAGTGACGACACTAGAAACCCTAGAGGCGAGAGACTAGAGGATTCTCGGTGTGTGGTGCAATCCTGGACACGCGGGTATATAGGGGCTGCGCGCCATCTTGTACGGTGCTGACGTCATGTGGTGAGTGACGACACTAGAAACTCTAGAGGCGAGAGACTAGAGGATTCTCGGTGTGTGGTGTAATCCTGGACACGCGGGTATATAGGGGCTGCGCGCCATCTTGTACGGTGCTGACGTCATGTGGTGAGTGACGACACTAGAAACCCTAGAGGCGAAAGACTAGAGGATTCTCGGTGTGTGGTGTAATCCTGGACACGCGGGTGTATAGGGGCTGCGCGCCATCTTGTACGGTGCTGACGTCGTGTGGTGAGTGACGACACTAGAAACCCTAGAGGCGAGAGACTAGAGGATTCTCGGTGTGTGGTGTAATCCTGGACACGCGGGTATATAGGGGCAGCGCGCCATCTTGTACGGTGCTGACGTCATGTGGTGAGTGACGACACTAGAAACCCTAGAGGCGAGAGACTAGAGGATTCTCGGTGTGTGGTGTAATCCTGGACATGCGGGTATATAGGGGCTGCGCGCCATCTTGTACGGTGCTGACGTCATGTGGTGAGTGACGACACTAGAAACCCTAGAGGCGAGAGACTAGAGGATTCTCGGTGTGTGGTGTAATCCTGGACATGCGGGTATATAGGGGCTGCGCGCCATCTTGTACGGTGCTGACGTCATGTGGTGAGTGACGACACTAGAAACCCTAGAGGCGAAAGACTAGAGGATTCTCGGTGTGTGGTGTAATCCTGGACACGCGGGTATATAGGGGCTGCGCGTTATCTTGCACGGTGCTGACGTCATGTGGTGAGTGACGACACTAGAAACCCGCGGCCGGCGGGTATATAGAGGTTCCTCCATACTGACGCATCTAGTCCAGCTAGTCTAGTAGTAATAGCGCAGCTAGTTTTCCATAGGACGTAGCTGCGGACTACAGCAATTACAAGAACACATCATGAGTTTAGTTAAAGCAGCGAGCAGAACGACGATATTGTTTTCAAATGAATGTGCTGGTGCGCAAGCGCAATGTCTGGTCTATTCGCCATGTTCCATTGGTATTATTTCGGGTAAGCACTGTAGGTCAACATTCAAGTTGTTTCCTTTGGGGCCAGTGCAATGAGTCGAGTACTGTTTGGGAGCTGGTGATTTGTATTATGACAACGCCTATAGGCCAAGATTTAGTATGTATCTATATGGCAATATCTTTGTACTGTTTTGTAATAGGCTTGGGCCTAGGCCTATTTATGTAAATATATAAGCGATCCATTTAGAAATCATCTGAATTACGTAGGCCTAGATGAGTATTTGAGAACAGACAAGACAAGAATGCAGCTGCAAATGCAAGTCTGTTTTGTACGATATGCAAGATCCATAAATGAGCGACACTTGCCTCTTCCGTGAGTTGTATGTACACAACTATTCTGCATTGAGGTTCTGTTGCACTGGTTTGTAAGGCATGTTCCATTAGGGACTGCACTCACTTTAAATATGTATTTGATTGTGTTTATCTAATACCTCTCGTCTTCGTGAAGACGACCCGTGCTGGAAGCGTTGTCACATAACTGCCAGTTTCAAATAAATCATCCCAAAGTCGTCGCGAAATAACCTTACCGATGCTCTCATCACAGAAGACTGGTTTGTGGCCGACAGAGAGGCCCAATTGCAAATACTGATCGTTGATTGGCCACGGGTCCCTCATCGATGATACGAGAGCATCTGTAGGGTTGTTTCCAGGCACTAATATACACCAGACTCAAGTATATATTTGGAACTCGATTCATGTAACTTGTTATTGTTACTTGTCAGCATTATTCTTCCCTACATTACTGGTCGACAACACGAGGTATGGCAAAGTTAGTTTTATAACTTTTCACCATAAAAAGTGTTACACAATTGCGTTTTGTTATATATGCAACCACTCGTAAAAAATAGTTTAAGTTAGTGTATTTAAATATTATCTACATTGTGCATATTTTATGTATATTTCTATTCCTACCTCTACTTAGCCATTGTACAGTTTCCTTCTTATAAACAAAATGTTTTATATTATCCTGTCTGATAATGTTGAAGTTTTGTTTACGAATTCAAATGCGCCCATTTTGATCCGTATTATGTAAATATAGAAACATGCAAACAACAATAACACACTAATCTAAACACACTAAACACACTAAAGAACCACCAACAAACACTGCAATAAACGAACATTAGTTTCATCAGTTTGTTTCATCTATGCAACTTTAAAAGTTATGCATTCGATTAAGACCGCGGTTCGTGTATCTGAAGACCCAACAGGCGGACGTGCGCTGTGGCTCGGGTCTACTTCGGAGCTAACGGACGTCGGTTCGAGTCCCACACACGCTATGGGCATGTATGCATTTCCCCGCCTCCACTGATAGATACAAAAATAAATAAATTTGAATTTATAGTCTACCCACACATTTACAAGAACTGATTTTCAGTGGGGGACATTTTTCCGTTGTGCTTCGTTGATATGACGGCTCTTAGGTCACCATTTACATACACACCAGTTCAATTGTCAAGTTCCAAAGTTAAACACCCATGCCCGAACCAAGAATCGAAGCCTGAACGTTCTGCATTGGGAACAGGAATTATACCACTAACATCATAAGTACTTATTGATATCCTCAGAAAACTTCAAGATATTAACAAATAAGATAAGATATTAAAATAAGATGAGCTAAGATAATATCAGATCAGATAAAATAAGATTTAATATCTTAATAAGCTAGATTCGTACCCGAGATTTGCTTTTGTATCAGCTAATCAATGATTTTAAAACTTTCAAGAGTTTTGATTCTCAACATTGTTATTTCAGTAATTTATTAATTAATTATAAATCATCGATTAATTTATAAATCAGCAATCGTAACAATAACAATATTGGAAAGAATTAAATTCTTCGCTTAGCTGATGACCAAACCAAACCTCGTAAATTAATCAACTTCTCAATATCAAGTATATTTCTGAGGATATCAATAATATACCGATAATTCTGCACGGCCCATTGACACAACAATTGACAAAGTGAGAGCGGCAGCGTTGACTGGATGTGGGAAGTACAACATGTCACGTGATTGTTGTCTTTGTGTCAGCAATCTTTGCATGTCCCACAGCAATCTGCTGCCGGAGTAGGGGTGGTAAGGGGGAGGGGGGGGGGATAACTACCCCTGGAGCGGAGCACACGGCAGATAAATGTATAATGAGCGCCCGACGAGACCGCAAAGCATGATGCATTCATTTCCATACCCCGCCCGCACGTAGCGCACCCCGTGCCACGGTCTCTGATATAAACCGCATTATGAACACGTCGAAATATATAAATCAAGGATAGTTAAGATAATATCTACTTTATCAACACGTCTTCGGGCCAGTTCGTGAGTTCCTATAGCCCATGGCCTTTAGTATTTCAAACAATAAAGAACACGCTATTGTAAGTTCTGGACATGTAATAAACCTCCATTTCTCTGAAGCAACCATTATAATATGCTAATCTAAGGGCTGGTCTTACAATCTCCTAATAGGAAAGTAATTTGTAGCAATTAAGCTATTTGGAGGATTTTAAGAGTTTTGATTGGTCGTTGCCATGGAGAAAACAAGCTATTCCACGAAATAAATAGTGTTATTGGGACATTGTAAGACTGGACCTTACTTTAATATCCTCTCCATACCACTTAGGATCACGTATTTCAAAGTTTCAATTTTTAATACGATGTGACACATGATTATTACTAAGGTAAAGAGGTTTTCTCATTGAGTTGAGTTCTGTTCAGATTTCCAACTTTCCAATACGAATGGGCACGAAAAGAGAGATATAGAAATACAAGAGAAAGAAGATAATTTTCATCGAAGTGAAGATCTTAGCAGAAAATACACTTCGTTATTGCTCTATTTTGTTGAGTTGTTTACATTTCTTGGAGAATTATTATAAATAATAATGAATAGGAATAAGGAAAAACAAAGGAGGAATTTCTTCTATATTTTTGATGAGTGTCATTTTAAGGTTATTGTGACGATAGAGACAAAACATTTACTACTCAAATTCAAATCTTGATATTGCATTTCAAAACAATGTAAAGATATAGTTAGAATATATCTTTCTATTCATCTCATACAGTTTTCTTAATTTATAATGATTACGTCGAATGTAACTGGTAAACTGTACGTCCAAGACGGTGAGAAATGTGCAGCAGTGAGTGATGCAGCAGTAACGGGAATCTCCCCCGATATTCCTTGCGGTGAATTCCCAATCGTAATAAAGTAGGTAAACGAAGTCGTAACCCGTGGCGCCATCTAGCGCGGCCAAATGAAGCACTGGGAATGGAGGCAATGCAAGATATTAGGCCCCGCGGGTTTGCCCAAGCACTCGGCTTCAAGGCTGTGTTCTTGTTTGATGTCGTAAATCCAGGCGAAACACTACTTAAAAATATATGGGTATTACTTACATTCCGCAGACGTTGTTCTCTACGCCAGTGCTTAGGCTTAATCGCTCTGCGCTCTTTGCGCGTCTCAGATAATAGTGACTAGAACGCAACAAAATGGCCGCAATAGGTCACTACGGGCTTCCTAAATAGTAATGGTAATGATACATTCATCGTTTTTGTTATTCAGTCTCGCCAACTCCCAATATTGAAACGATTATCTGCAATGGACATATCAACAAGAACCTTGAATATTATGAATTGTTATTTTCAAAAGTTATATTTTTAAGGGTTGACCTTTTCTTCGTAGCTCTGTTATTCATAGTTCCCATGTGACGTCACAGTGGCCATTGTTGTGTCACAAATTGAAGTTGGCCTAGCCTACACATTTCCGAGTATTATTTGCAAATTGATAAAAGTATTCTATTGAATTGAAAAATAAAAATAAATAATCAAAATCAAAAGTCAGGAATTATTGCACGTAGCAATGTTGTTTCCGTAACGAGCTGAACTAAAAAAAAAGTGATGTATGTTTTTGTTTCGAGACTACACAATATACCAAGACATGGAATAGTAGCAGCAATATATCTGCCGCCACCTACATATATATTAGAATATAACTATTGTCAAACTCATGTGCTTTTATGTCTTGATATTTTTAAATATTATCAAACTCAAAATGCAGATATTTTGGCACTAGCAGGCCCAATATTACAATGATAATGCAAAATATAGGCCCGTATTTATATTGCGTATTATAGAATCGGTATGTGCAGGTTAAAATCGGTCTTTACTAAACGAATCTGTAAGTATATATTTGTTTGCACTGTTGCAACTACCAACCAATGCATTTGGAATCTACCGTATAACTTATTTTTTACAATTATCTTTATCATATGTTGATTGTAATGCCGGCCCTAAGTATTTTACTCCTTTGTACACCAACTTTGTAACTTACTATTTTACTCCCTTTTACACTAGCTTTGTAACATACTAACTTTGAACCTTGTACACCTGCTTTGTAATTTACTATCGTACTCCCTTGTACACCAGCAGCTTTATAACTGAATAATATAGGTTATTGATTACTGACTTTAAATTAATTCGAGAACATGGAATCACACGCGCAATATTCCCTTGTTTGGTGCACAGCCTAGCGGTTTATCTGCTAGGTCTACTACATACGACATGGCTTGATGTCCATATACGGATCAGATACATACGATACATGACACAATAAATTACTAAGCTGTATTATTCGACTGGCAACGTAATATTAATATTATTTCCATGCTGACGACAGCATAACAATTTACACATGTTATACTATTTATTAATGTCTGTATTATAAACAAGATATATTAACAGGGAAGGATACCTCTACGTCAAAAACCGCACAAAAGTTTCATTTTTAAATTATACCACAAGAATGGGCTTCGAAATCGAAAATCTGAATCAACAGCGCACTGTGGTTTAGTAAGCCCTACACATTGAATGCGCTAAGTTGTGACTTGTATTATAATCAGTATTTTTTTTATAAATAATTAACTTTATTACTTATTATCGAATTATAATCAAAATACTACGCTAATGGTTTCAATATTTTATTCAATCTGTAGGGCTTACCAAAGCAAAGTGCGCTGCTGATTTAGATTTTCGATTTCTTGTTGCAATCTTGAGATATATTTTAAGAATTAACATTTTCTGCGGTTTTTGACGTAGAGACTACCCTTTGCCCTTAATGGTTCAATTCAATAACAGTTCAAATTTCAAATGCAATAGTCACATCCGTCGTGCACCCAATACGGGTTTGCGGGTTCAAGTTCTCCCCCCCCCCCCCCCCCCGAAGCTCCCTTGAAGATTTACCGCATGGTTATAGTTTTAATGGTTTTCGTACTAACAGTAACGTACAAATTCCTTCGGAATGCAAAAACAATTTGGCTAAAGTAATTTTCTTAGCACTTATGAGTAAAGTTTCCGCTATTGCGACTGCAGCTCTTAACACTGAATATCTTTGCGTCTGCTTCTTATCTATGTAAACATATTTTCACCATAGCAACGCATTCATGCATTTAAATCACTCACTTTTATTGACAATTTTAGTTTTTACTAATAAGTCCATCAGTATAGGCCTATTTATGATAATTTAAAAATATTCGTTAAAAAGTGTTCTGAATCATGTTTGAAGCTGTTAATAGCCGCGTCTTCACTTCATGTATTTCCTGTTTGTAAATGATTGTGAACACGTAATGAATAAACGATGCGTACAGCAACCCATGGCGTAGAGCCGGACAACAACTGTTTTCAATAGACCCAGGTCCCGTGGGATGCGGCGGTATCATCCCGTGATCCGAAGCAATGTCTCCTGGTCTCCCTCGGGTCCTGTAATCTATTGCAATAGCTCCGACTGTGGGATTGCATGCTGACTGTTGTTGCCGTCCTGCAGTCACGTCTTGTTCGTGACCGCTGAGCTATGGAAGCGATACACCTGCTGTGTCTTCACGCAAAACACGGGGTATTACTGTCAGAGCTTTCAGACCGGTGCCTTGTTGGTTTGGTCCGGTCCCATGGGGGTTGTTATTTCTCACTGTTTTCACAGCAATGTTTTTACTTTGTTGATTTGGTGGAGGTGCCAGTCCCATGGGGGTTGTTATTTCTCACTGTTTTCACAGCAATGTTTTTACTTTGTTGATTTGGTGGAGGTGCCAGTCCCATGGGGGTTGTTATTTCTCACTGTTTTCACAGCAATGTTTTTACTTTATTGATTTGGTGGAGGTGCCAGTCCCGACGTTTTTATTTTAGTTAACAATATTATATAATTAATACTAACATTTGTTTATACTTAATTAAAATTACTATACTAATTCATGATAATAATAACAAAATAATACGTGAATTATCGTAATTATTTAATTTTAATATTATTTCAATGCTGTATTACATACAAACTCGATCAAAAACGTCGTTAACATAATTTTGTACGGAGATAAATGTCAAGTAATTCGTAGAATAAAATTAATCATTGCTTCATCGGTAATTTTGTCTACAAATCAAATCGTTATTTGTAAGTATATCCACGGTCGTGCCCGAACTGTTGTAGCCATCTTAACATTCGCTCATTGTATCTGTTTGTGGAAATCACCATTAGAATGTAGATTGTAAAAAGATATGAATCCTTCTTGCTATCCTACAAATGTTCAATAATATAGCTTTTTACATCTCGATCTATATGTTCGGTTGGGTGTATATTTATTTAAAACTGTGCTGAAGTTTTCGTGGGACAATACCATTGCTGATTTGATGGTACAATCGCTACTTTAAATTATTATTACTATTATTGTTGTTGTTCTTATTGTTATTACAACAAAGCACTACTTTAGTGTATTGCCAGGGGCGGCTGTTCCAACGCTATTGTATGCATTGAGTACGTGTTGAATATGCATGGACATATAAAGCTACTGCAATTTTGTTGCACTATATTCCCTCATGTATTAAAAATGCAAATAAATCTCATCATTATACAAAGTTCAAATGGGTACATGTTTGTCAGTGTTATAAAGAAACAACCTGTCGTTTGAACAACCTGTCACTATGGGTCAAATCAAATATACCTAGGTAATAAAGAAAGTGTTGATTTCATTAAAAGAAGCACGAATTAATTTCTCACAGACTATATTTAGCGGGGTCTTTGTCAATACTTTGATTTTATTACCCATTTTTGGAGTATTCGCGATAAACGCCAGACTGTCACAATATTTAAGAACACGCACACAAAAAATACACACTGTTACTATTTGTTTATTTATTTCTTGTTTATTTCCATTCATAATCAGCGGGAGTTGACTGAAAAGAGCACAGCTCCAAACACAAAAAGTGACTGCCAACAAAAACCAAAGTTTTTATAAGCACTAGGACTAATAATAAAATCACAACAATAAATGAAACACGGGAAAATATTATGAAAATAACCAAACCGAAAAATGATAGCTTGTAGACATAGTATAATAAAATATGTATAGTTTCCAGCCTAAGTAACACGAAGCTATGTAATACCGCCGGGTCTGAGTACACGCGCACCAATACCCCTCGTTGAGCCCGGCTAGCCCGCTCATGCCGCCGAGCACACCAGAATGAATGCCAGCCTAGCTTGCTTGTGGAATGTGCCAAGATTCTCTCCTGTATTTAATATCTCTGCAGAAATTCCACATTCCACAGCCGCCTCGCCCTCCCCCCCCCCCCTCCCCTTCTCCCACCGCCTTCTGTGAGCGTCTTCGCCGGCGATCAGATTCGCTTCCCGGCCCAGCACCAGTAATTAGTGAATAATTCACCAGCGAGACAATTAATAAAGAAGCGTCTTGGCTTAGCGGTAAGTATTCAAGAGAGAGGGGTGGTGGGGGGGGGGGGGGGATGGATATAACCCAACGAGCGAAATCAACTCGGGTGGTGATGTGGCTTAAGCTATGATTAATACTTGTTACGTGGCTTAAGGAACGATCCGTTCTACTTCTGATATGGTTGAGTAAAGTAGGCTTTAATTTTATGTGTATGATAACATCTGCTTATGCTTTCATGGATGTATTAATCTGCTTCAGGTCTTATTAATGTAGTTCCATTCACATGTTATTCTTATAACTTTGCAGTTGTTAAATTAACAGTCTTTAGAATGTATTCTTTCTATTTGTCTACTGCCTCTACATTATCATATTATCATAGACTGTTTAGAACCAGTTACAGGATTTGTCATCTACAGTCTACACACTATTAAAAGCTATTCACAGATTTTAAGGAAGATTTTAAGAAAACAACGTTTGTAAGCATATTATATAAAGTTCTTGCTAGTTGAAGGTGTACGTAAGATATTAAGTGAAAGATCGTAAACTATAGTGCACTAATAAAAGTCGCATATTTAAAGTATTGCCCTTTATAATAACGATTGGTGGAAGGAGGATACTTATAAAGGGTTCCAATCAACTCTTGTGTAACAGAAGTGATGTCTACACGATGATTCTTCTAGAAGACATCTCATCGTCTAATCATCACCGATGCCCTCCAGCCAGGTCATCAATCAGTGTCTAGGACGCACGCGCGATGACGTCAAGCGTCGCGACGCCACAATATTAAGAATCAATCAGCTTAATGATCTGTTTGCAAGTGGTAAACAGAGCGCGCGAGGTCATCGGCCAGGACTCCTCGCGTCATGTGAGGGTCCCTGTTCGGTCGGGGGGATTCACTCAATTATTAACCGGGCCTTGATGGGATTCAGGTCGGTGACGCAATCGTTGCGTCGGGGGAGGTGCTACTATTGAGATTTGCAACTATTTGTGTGTACGAGGGGCGGTTGCAACCTTAACCCTTCGACACGGCGGGAAGTTTGGTTTTTAATAAAACACTACATTAATCACTTGTACTGGTTTCATTTTAAAGATGAAGCTACGGGACTAAACCAGATATGGTGGTTGAAATTTAGTTTGGCATCGTGGCTGTGTCATTCAATCTCGTACAATGCGTGATTTGTAACGGTTAAAATTATTGCCCTCTATTGCCTTTACATGGTCGAAGTAAATAAACTTGGTGTCATTTCTTAGAGGAAATCTATATCTCTCTATAAACTCTATTTTACGGGTGTTGCGAAGTTCTGATGGTAGTTCTTTATTTTATGATCTATGCGTGTTATATTTTAGTATGTGAAACACAATTTCAAAATATAAAGTAAGGTACTAAAATTGGTAGAATGTTACGTTATCAATAATTCATAATTTTGTTTTTTAAAATGCATACTATTAGTCCTAGAGTCGCAAATCCAAACGTCCACGGTCCCTTGATCCAACGTCGAATAATCGAATTAGTTCATTTCTGAAAAGTCTGTTTGAGATTTCTGATGAATTCCGTAACTCTTTCGTCTCTCCCAGAAATGGTTTCGAGATTCAAATTCGTCCGGTCTCATAACATTTAAGTTGCCCGTCATAACCACCGACATAAACACCGGTAATGTGGTGGTACTAGCAGCAATACTCAGGGGTAGCGGACATAAAACATGACGTCACACTTACCGGTGTGAATGTAGGTGTGTTTCTTCATGTCAGACTTCTGGTGGAAGCGTTTACCACAGAATTGACATGGGTAGGGTCTCGTGTCTGAGTGGATGAGAAGGTGGGTCGATAAAGTAGACGATCGTTTGAACGACTTGCCGCACTGTTTGCACTCGAAGACCTTCTCGACATTGTGGACAGCCCTGAAACAAAATATACAGGATCTAGTGGCATTTTGGACTACCCTCGTTTCAATATCAGAGCTCTGTCATGAGTGAATACACAATTACTTGCACACTCTTCAGACGTGCGTTGAAATTTGTGGTTTTTGTTTAATGAACATCATAACTTGTTATTGCATTGCTCTACAAAAGCGGTAAGGATATCAATACAAAAAATTGATCGTTGTCTTTAAACGTGTCCAACTCAGCGATCCTTATCACCTCTCTAAAAGTATTTTATAAGATACAATCATTGATCATAAAACTAAAAAGGTTTTAAAAAAAATAAAATATAAACAGAAATAATGATAAAAATTGTAACTGAATTATATGTGCAAATAATTAAGTCTCATGTATAACTTGAGCACCTTGAGCTCGACCATGAGTTAAAAAAAAAACAAAAAACAATAATAAGATGAAATTATTTTGTATGGAGTTTTGGTCCGCAGTGGAGAAGAGTTGAGTGGGTATCTTTTACGATTAAAATTACAAAAATGTGTTAATTTCGTTGCCAAATGTTTGAGAGCGCAAAAATAAACAATTAACATACCTATGAGCTTTCATTGTTATTTACTTATGTCGATAAATACAAACTAATAAACAAAGACAACACTATTTCACCTCTTTCTAGACTAGATACGCGACAAACAACAATAAAGCAACGCAACTTGCACTCTGACCAATAGAATGAAAGACTTCGTTCCCGCATTCAATTCTCATCCCCCAAACTGCTCCTTCTGAAGATGTCATACCATATCAAAGTCATAGAATTCCTGATGTACCTTTGTTCCAAACAGGTTCCGAGGATAAAGAGACAGATTTGAATTTGACGCTTGTTCGAATTCCCTTCAAACTGTTTGAATATGGAAGTGAATGTTCCCGGGGGAGGCTTCACTGTCTCCCGATATTCAGCGGCGTCCATTCGCCTCCAGAGGACGCCCGTCCAGGCGCATCAAATATTCAGCGTCCTCACGTGGTGGCGTCGTTTGTCAGGAGCGTCGCTACAACATGCTTGGCCACTGGCCGGGCAGAGTATGAGAGGAGGTATCAACTTATAGATATGTGGACATGCTCAAGATGAAGAATATGTAATAAAGAGCGTCGCTACAACGTGCTTGGCCACTGGCCGGGCAGCGTATGAGAGGAGGTATCAACTTATAGATATGTGGACATGCTCAAGATGAAGAATATGTAATAAAGAGCGTCGCTACAACGTGCTTGGCCACTGGCCGGGCAGAGTATGCGAGGAGGTATCAGCTTATAGACATGTGGACATGCTCAAGATGAAGAATATGTAATAAAGAGCGTCGCTACAACGTGCTTGGCCACTGACCGGGCAGAGTATGCGAGGAGGTATCAGCTTATAGATATGTGGACATGCTCAAGATGAAGAATATGTAATAAAGAGCGTCGCTACAACGTGCTTGGCCACTGGCCGGGCAGAGTATGAGAGGAGGTATCAGCTTATAGATATGTGGACATGCTCAAGATGAAGAATATGTAATAAAGAGCGTCGCTACAACGTGCTTGGCCACTGGCCGGGCAGAGTATGCGAGGAGGTATCAGCTTATAGATATGTGGACATGCTCATGATGAAGAATATGTAATGAAGAGCGTCGCTACAACATGCTTGGCCACTGGCCGGGCAGAGTATGCGAGGAGGTATCAACTTATAGATATGTGGACAAGCTCAAGATGAAGAATATGTAATAAAGAGCGCCGCTACAACGTGCTTGGCCACTGGCCGGGCAGAGTATGCGAGGAGGTATCAGCTTATAGATCTGTGGACATGCTCAAGATGAAGAATATGTAATAAAGAGCGTCGCTACAACGTGCTTGGCCACTGGCCGGGCAGAGTATGAGAGGAGGTATCAGCTTATAGACATGTGGACATGCTCAAGATGAAGAATATGTAATAAAGAGCGTCGCTACAACGTGCTTGGCCACTGGCCGGGCAGAGTATGCGAGGAGGTATCAGCTTATAGATATGTGGACATGCTCAAGATGAAGAATATGTAATAAAGAGCGCCGCTACAACGTGCTTGGCCACTGGCCGGGCAGCGTATGAGAGGAGGTATCAACTTATAGATATGTGGACATGCTCAAGATGAAGAATATGTAATAAAGAGCGTCGCTATACAACGTGCTTGGACACTGGCCGGGCAGAGTATGAGAGGAGGTATCAGCTTATAGATATGTGGACATGCTCAAGATGAAGAATATGTAATAAAGAGCGTCGCTACAACGTGCTTGGCCACTGGCCGGGCAGAGTATGCGAGGAGGTATCAGCTTATAGATATGTGGACATGCTCAAGATGAAGAATATGTAATAAAGAGCGTCGCTACAACGTGCTTGGCCACTGGCCGGGCAGCGTATGAGAGGAGGTATCAACTTATAGATATGTGGACATGCTCAAGATGAAGAATATGTAATAAAGAGCGTCGCTATCCAACGTGCTTGGACACTGGCCGGGCAGAGTATGAGAGGAGGTATCAGCTTATAGATATGTGGACATGCTCAAGATGAAGAATATGTAATAAAGAGCGTCGCTACAACGTGCTTGGCCACTGGCCGGGCAGAGTATGCGAGGAGGTATCAACTTATAGACATGTGGACATGCTCAAGATGAAGAATATGTAATAAAGAGCGTCGCTACAACGTGCTTGGCCACTGGCCGGGCAGAGTATGAGAGGAGGTATCAACTTATAGATATGTGGACATGCTCAAGATGAAGAATATGTAATAAAGAGCGTCGCTCACAACGTGCTTGGCCACTGGCCGGGCAGAGTATGCGAGGAGGTATCAGCTTATAGATATGTGGACATGCTCAAGATGAAGAATATGTAATAAAGAGCGTCGCTACAACGTGCTTGGCCACTGGCCGGGCAGAGTATGCGAGGAGGTATCAACTTATAGACATGTGGACATGCTCAAGATGAAGAATATATAATGAAGATTGACGGCTAGTTTGGTCGCTTGTACGACAAGCAGAGCTTTCCTGGAACCTATCAAAGTCAAGACCGCAAACGGACGTCTAATCCCAAATCACTCACGCGGAATAAGTGGTCGGTCACCTCTTAGTGACCAACCCTTCCTCACACAGTTGTCACATAGCCGTTATTCATCTAAATATTATTTTTTCACTCGTTATTCCCCTTTGTAAATTGAAAGAAAGTTTAAAGCCTCGCGATACACCTGTAGGGCTCTCGACTTGGCAACATTGAAAAATGCCATCTGTAAGGCAAATAACATCTTCTTAGTGTTAAATAGTCGTTTTTTGTTGGAAGAGCTTTGTCGCCCGTTTGTGGTCCTCGACTTTACGTCCAGGGCTTACCGGCGGTTTAGAGTGTGCGAAAAACTAAAGGACAATAATATTCTAAACCGAATGGATGGTCAAGTTAGTTATTTTTTACGTTAGATAATCGAGAAAAAGGATACATTGTGGTTAGTTTTTATGTAATCAGACCATAATATACTAATGAAGTTGTCTAGTTTCATCCAAACACCATACACTTTGCATGGTATTGTCGCTAACCTTCATAATATTTAGTCTAGCATGAGGCCAAAATCATGATTTCATGTTTTGTTTTAAAAATACAAACAAAAATACCGGAGTATTTTTCAGCTCTTTCTATAGTAAACAATTTCAAGCTGGCGTAGTGGTCTTGGTCGAGTAGACATCGATCTGATATTGAACCGCAATCTTTTAAATCCTGACTTGGGCAAGGATGTCATATCTTCATCCCATTCGCCTCCGGCGTGTTGACAAGATATGATGCCGTGTTCTTGTATATTACTGAGTAACTTTCCACCCCAACTGTGAGGTTGCTGCAGCTCTTCGTTTAGTGATCGTATTTATTACGTCCGCGGTTTCGCGCAGCTTAATATTATTACAGAGGCCTCAAGGGTTCAACCTCGTTCCGCCATTTTGTGATTGTGGTTTCCTCCTTAAAGAGATATTAGCGCGGTTACTAACCACTTGGCCGGAGTTACTTCCCAGTAGCGGTTACCCGCCTGGTATACACAACTTTACTTCTTCTCCACGTTATGTCAGATATACACGAGCAAAGCAATGAAAGCGGCCTTCAATGATCATATATATATTGTCACTACCTCTCGTCTACAAGGCAACACTAGAAGGCAGGTGATGGTTGACGCAAGGAAACTATAGGAGCATTTCTTGCAATAAGAATCTGTCTGCGAACTTTATAGTAATTATACTTTCAGACCCACGATAGTTTTCAATTTCAAACTATTGTTCAGTATGTGCACAAATAACAAATCCGTTATCTGTGGTTATGTGTATGAATTAAAAACCTATAACTTCTTGTTATCTATATTTGAACTAATAGCCATTTTTGTACTCATCAAATAAACTTACATACCTACATTTTCAATACCTGTTCAACACATCTACCACCTTCATTAAATTTAACCCTATCGAGCCAACATGTATTTAGTTTACGTATCTCTACCAACTATAAGCCTGCCACCATAACACCATCTGTAACACCAGTCTATCAGCTCTACATTAGCTACCATCAATTTAAAATGTAACACATTTCTTCCTCTTATCTAACACCAAATTTGAACCTGTTTTACATCTACCTTATACTTATCTTACCCACTTTCTTATCTTATCCCATACTTTACAACTAACTCCTAGTTAACCTTTACACCCATTTAATACTTATCTTGACGTATTCAAACTTAACACATTTCTGATATCTACTACCTTAACACATATCTAACAACCACTTGCCTTACAGTCTAATTTAAAACAAGCAACACAATACTTATTTGTTTATTTATTTATTTGTATATTTATTACTTACACCTCACACACCTGCTGTCCATCTACCTAATATCTACATTACACATACTTCACATCTATTCAATCTTTGCCTGACATGTAAATTAATCATAACAATCACTTGTTTAACTAACACCAACTAATATGTAAACACACATCTGGCATCTGCTTCCATTGAACAACATCCAACACCCGCATCAAACACATAGTCACGTTGTGATCCATCCCTTCGTGACTAAATCACATCTTTGTCATGTTGGTGGCAGTGAGTTGCCTCCAGCAGTCAGAAGGGCCATCAACCATCGGGCCTCGGGCCCCGGAGGCCCCAGGGGACCCGCCGAGAGTAACCGCTTCCACACACGACTTGTCTCTTCGCAGCTACCGGGCGATCCGTCCCTTGATTCTTGAGGGATTGAAACAGGTTTATATCTTCTGGACGTTGCAAAGTGCTTTGGCGTGACGTCTAGGAAATGGCTTCCACGGGAAAAAGTGAAAAAGTTGACCTTTTTATTATTCATGTCTCCTTGAGCGTGAGGCGGCCATCTCACTGAGTGGACGATGGCAGCGCCCGGCGGACGACGGTGTAACCAGGTGGTACAGCGACACATCGGGGGGACATTCAACACTGGTCCGATCAGCTCATTAGCTGCGTTTTAACGGGGGATCCTGGTTTAGAGTCAAACCGCGTTCAATTAGTGTCATTTTAACACATCTCAGGAACGTAACATCACACCGAAAAATAAGGACACAACATCTTGTGGTTTTATATAAGCACTGAATACTGTATACTAAATATTTCTAATATCATATCCAATTGCATTAGTTTTGTTTTCATAAAATCCTCAGTAAGTTATCAAAATACAACACTACTGATTGAAAGCTAAGTTCAATATATCCGATTTGACAATTATGGTCATCATGGTTTCAACAATAACAGACATTGCATTGCATTCTTCTCTTCTATCAGGCGTTATGCTTGTTAAGAACAAATCTTCGATTAATGGCTAATATCGAGGCTTAAGTTTTGGTGGAACCGGAACTTTGTAGTCTTGCGTTCTTATGTGGTGTAGCATTCTTGGGGAATAATTATGTCATTTCGCTCGTGCAGTTTCAATACCAAAGCATCCCTCGATCTTAATAACATTGCTTTTAATTTGTGTGTTTGAAATTATGATATTAATATTATTATAATTAAACGTATTCCCTTTTAAGGTAACCAATGAAGACAATAGTAGCACATAAGTCGATACAGTGGTCCAGACTATAGCTAGAGTATAGGTGGGTTAGTGGTAACATAGGTAAAGGGACCCCGCCCCGGATAAGAATAACGAATAATCACGAGCTACAGTTCTAAGGGATTATACTTTGTAAGCAATCTTCATAAAACATTGCCATTAACGACCAACAAGTAATAAATGCTAAGCATAGTTAGGGTGATCATAATTCATGTTATTTATAAGGGGTGCTTTTAATATTCATGTAGTACCGCACTTTCAATATAATAAGTGGTATACTCGAATAGCATGATTGCAACAATAGAGACGTAAAGCAATAATAAGTGGCATTCAAAGTGGTATGTAATATACATGATTATCATAAAGGTATGTAGTCTCCATGCAAATGTGTGAACAATGTAGGATAATAACAATATTACCTGACAACAATACTGGCTAGGAACACTGACCCGTGAAAACGTGCACTTGTTTGTTTGCTCTCATGGCAATGCCGGGGTGTCGCGGCATGTGAGTCTTTTTCATGGCGCAACAATCCTAATGGATGAAGTCAACAAGTGTGCCAATAAGTGCTTCTTAATAAATAATAAATATGGGCGCCCAAGCGAACACAATGTGTGACTGTGACAACTGCAGCGCTGTTTTCTCTTGGCATTACGGTGCGGCTCACACTGAATGTAGACTCGCCAATTTGTGTATATTGACGGTGTAAAGCAGGGGTGCCCAACTTACTTTAGAAGTGGGCCACATGGCATAATTATTCAATGTTGGCGGGCCACATATATACACGTAGATAGTCTGGTTATTCTATATCTATATCAAATTCCCCGTCAGAAAATGGTCTTCCCCCCGCTCCTAGTAATTGTGTGCAACACGAAAACTAGCGCGGACAGACGCTTGATTCTCATTCACCTTCTTTTTAAACATACTGTGCTGCGATACAAGATTTTTCTCAAGTTTATTTACCTTTTCAATTCAAAGTAAATCTTTCATATTTATCACACTCGTTTTTGTGCTTCGAGTCATGATAATACCTTTGCAAGATCACTACTAAACGGGTGAAACATATTTGCGGGGACATTTGGTAAACCAGTAGCATTTGTTGTCTGTGCCAGTAGAGTCCTCGCTAGTTTGTAAGGCGGATGTCGCCACGGAAAACAATAATGCCACCCCTTCCTCGGCTTCCAAGAAAGTAGGTTTGACCAAGAACAAAACTAGAAGAAGATACAAAAGAATTGTGATCATTTTTCGCTGCGAAGTCTAAAATATAGTTTTACACAAACAATGTGCTTTCAGATAAAACTGAATTTTCTTCGTGGGTTAAGTAGTGAGGCTGGAATTTAAGTGGGAGGTGTGGGCCAGATGAAATGGCTTGGCGGGCCGCATGCGGCCCGCGGGCCGTACGTTGGGCACCCCTGGACTGTAAAGTATCAACATGATATCGATTCGGAAATAATCAACTAGACGGCGCACGAAATGTTCATTCATATAAAAACATACACCTTTACCGTTTTTATGTAGTTCCAAATGGAAAAATCAAGAAGGTAAACAACAGGAAGACCAGTGAGAAAGTTAATGTATAAACATTGTTCTTAGAAATTAGAAATTTCATTGAATGGACATTTCTTTAACATTAATCGTTGAATATATTTTCACCGGTGGGCTTAATGGTAAGTTTTTGTGCTTCATAGGTCTATGGGTTTTCCTCATGGCGAAATCAGAAACTTTGAAATTGATATATTCTGTAAAAGTTATATAAAACAATAACTAGACTGTAAATAACTAAACTAAAAGGTGGTACAATTAAAATGATACAAAATAGAGGTTACGTAAATAGTTTCATGTGTAGGTGCTAATGAGATGGTACTGGTGCCAATAACTCAAGACTATTAACTCAAGACTATCAACTCAAGTGAAACCAAATTTCAATCAATAAAGTTTAAATGCGGGAACATTGACGACGTATATAAATTGCAGCTTACAATGTTTTAAGATATGAAATGCGTGGTTGAATATTGCTGATCTGCTTTTCAGATGGCTCGAATGGTGGATCATTGGTGACGTCAGTGGTAGTGTTGACCCACCAGGAAGTACTACTTACTGGCCGGTTACATTGCTTCACGTCATGTGTAACTGAAGTCTATATTCTCAAGCTACTACGAGGTTTCTGGAGAGAGGGGATTTGGTACGATAAGAAGGGGTTAGTAAAATTGGGTAACGTATTTCGTTCGCTCATTTCAAACCTCGAATTGTTTAAATTATTCTCTGTACCTATAATATCAATCTAGATGTTTTTATTAACATGTCTTGAAAGCAATGTCTCATGCTCCTGCAATTTTGTTATACAGTGTCTTTCTTTTTCAAGATGAAAAGTTTTCAATGCAATAGCATATTATTCACTAAAGTAAAGGTAATTTGCACGCACACTCCTTGGAAAACGGAACAGAACGATGGTCAAAAACTAGAAACATAAAAGCCTTCTTATTAATCTATTTGTTGTTTTAGAGGAATTCCGGAGCCGACTTCTAAATGTAATCCCCGATCCGCCTCCTCACCTGTGTTGGCTCAGGCTGATCTCGTGTCCAAAGGTCTTGTTGCACAACTCGCAGGCGAACGGTCTCTTCCCGTTGTGACTCCTGCGCGCGTGAACCTCCAGCCCGTGAGGGGTAGAGAACATCTTCTCGCACTTGACACACGAGTAGACGTCGCCTAGAGGGACGACGCCCGGCGCCGTGGCGCGCATCCACAGGTGGTGGTGGTGGTGGGGGGCGGCGGGGTGGTGGTGGGCGAGGCTGTGTCGCAACCTGGAACAATACAATCACTTGTTATAGGAGCACAGATGGTGCGGGGCGGCGAGGTGGTACTCAGGCTATGTAGGAATATGGAACGACAGTTGGTCGTTATACGAGCACAGTGATGGTGCGGGGCGGCGAGGTGGTACTCAGTCTATGTAGGAATATGGAACGACAGTTGGTCGTTATACGAGCACAGTGGTGGTGCGGGGCGGCGAGGTAGTACTCAGGCTATGTAGGAATATGGAACGACAGTTGGTCGTTATACGAGCACAGTGGTGGTGCGGGGCGGCGAGGTAGTACTCAGGCTATGTATGAATATGGAACGACAGTTGGTCGTTATACGAGCACAGTGGTGGTGCGGGGCGACGAGGTCGAATCAAAAGCTACTCAGCACTGAGGTATTTGGAAGAAGACTGTCTCATTGTCATGTTGATTGTTTATTTTTTTATGTCATTTCATGTCATTCATGGTCCCTTTGGGGTTTCGATCTTGGACAAACCATTCGTTTATCCTAATAGCCAACATGTGTTAAGTTGTTTATAGTGTGATCGAAAGCAAATTCTCGTACCCAATGGCGTAAAATAAATAGGCCAAACACAACCTTCTTTCGACCAACGTAAGCGTACTAATTTCTGAGCTACGCTTGGTGTTTGCTTTAAATACTATGGACAAATGTACTGGCATGTTGGTGATAAATTGCTACTCATCCCTTCCAGTCTCATCAGTGAGTGCCGCCTTGACACAAGACTACAGCTAGCCGACAACTCAGTGGCTTTGATAGAGCTGTAACTTACCGCTCTGCTTTTAAATGTGAAACACAGTTTAGACGCTCACAAACAGTGCGGGGCGGCTGAAATTACTAATTGATGTAAGGAAGGTTTTACACTTGCCGTGACTAATATACTTGCCTAAATAGTTCTTCGGTGGAGACTCCGTGGTTGTCCGGGTAGCCCATCCCGCCCCCGGATCCTCCGGGCGCCGACACGGCCATGGCCGCCGCAGCCGCCTGCACCGCCCCCAGGCTCAGGTACAGCGAGGTCTGGTTGGCGAGGAACTCCCGCCCGCCGTCCTGGCCACCCCCTTTGAGGTTCTGGCCGTGGGGCAGGCCGGGGTACATGCCCGGCGGCAGGAAGGTGGGGTGCACGAGGTGGCGTGGAAGGAACGCCGGCGGGTACTCGTGATGTTTGCCGAGGAGGTCGGCAAACGGGAGGCCGGGGTAGAGGAACGACCTTGTCACCGAGATGGTCTCTGAGTAGGGGGGTACGCGGTTGTTCGTACGCGGGAGGTCCGGCCGCAGGAGGGCGCTCACGCTGAACGTCTCGGACCGCTTCACGGGGAGGTGGGGGGGCGAGGGGGAGCGACGACGCTCGGGGGTGCGCGGGGGGCTGTCCACCTCCAGCTCGGGGGAGGTGCAGCATTGCCGCCCCCCGTCGTCGCCGCTGTCCGTCATCGTTGTGACGTCAGACCGCTCTGCGTCGCGCTGCTTCGCGTAGGAGGCGTAGTCGTGCGCGGCCTGGGTCACACTGTTGTTGTTGTGGTTGTTGTTGTTGTTGTGGTGGTTGTTGTTATTGTTGTTGTTGGGGCAGTCGGAGTCGGAGTCGTCCGTCTTGTCCATGAGCCGACTGATGCCGAACTTGATGGACTCTGCGAACAAAACATTTTGGTTATTAACCTTCACAGTTGTTGTGAGCGACCAAAAAGCCGAGCTTTTGTCGAGAAAAATTAATTCGTTTCTTTTATTTATTGATATTTTTTAGATGTAATACAAAATGTTCAGGGGACAGATCAAAATGCTGATTATCTTTGGACAATCTATGAACACCAAACATAAATGTAAACGAGTATCTGTATTAGATTTCAATGTGTTTATTATCATGAAATATTGAGAATATGCAGATAATTATTATCAAAGGGATGTTGTACTATGTACACGATCATAACTGATATCGCTTCATACCATGGCATTTATTGTTTACAAAAATTGTATACGGCCAATAATTTTGTTCCTTATTCTAAGTGTGAAGATTAGCAAAATAAAACTATTTCCCCATTACATAATCTGAGTTGATTGTAAAAACAATGCTAGCTAGTAGCTATTAATTATAATTGTGGCATTTTCAATGTCATTTGTTTGATGCGAGATGAGAATATGATTACTAATATATCACTTATACGAAATGTTATGTAATAGTACGTATTTATACCCCTACGCTATGATAAATCTGCCGATGACATAAAACCGATCCTCCATGTTTTCGATTGGGCGTGAATGAGTTTCCCAAAACATGGTACATACATACAACCAGTAATGATTCGTTTTGCAATAATCGACGCGTGTGGGTTAAAATCCAATTATCGGCTGGTTGTTTTGATGGCCAACACTCATTGTGTATTTAAAAGAACGCGTGGATTTGTGAAAGGATTTCACTGCAACACTGGATAAGCCCTGTTTTGATTACTAGACATTCATTTCCATCCCGATGAGCGCTCTGTTAATATTGCAATTTTTGTCATGCGGCCGTGGTGCTCGAGCTACAGGGTGACTCGGAACTATGTCACCACCTATGTGTAACACGTAGGCAGACGAGTAAACCTACCGCTCGATGGTTTGCGATTAATATTGTTAAGAGTTTGTTATTATTAAGTGCGTGTTATTGTTTTTGTTATTATTAGGTTTTTTGTTCGTATTCAATATAGACATTTTGGAATTATGCGGGGCTAGAGGTATTACCAACTTCCACGGATATTCTCAAAAAATTATTCAAAACGTATTATTCGGTTGGATCAAATTTAAAGAAAATAATTTGAAATATTATTGAAATTGTTTTAATGTTATTCAAAGTTTAAACACAATCAATCTTGCGACATTGTTTTGTTTTGAAAATATTTGTATATCCTGATAATATCTACCCCGAATTATTGAAAAACATTGATATCGAGAAACGTTTTAAAGATACGACCTATAAACCTGGAACTCTCACGATTTTCAAACTTTGCGTCGAACATTCTTGAGCACAATGACTAATGCTTTCAAGTCTTCACGGAGAGAAAACGTACACGGTGTTCTAGCAGCAGCTTATGACTGTTGCTACGGTACAATAGTTTAGTCTTTTAAACTGCAATTCTTCTCTTTTCGTAAGGTGTTTGGCAAACAACTTCCTAATGAGTAAACCATCGTAAATTGACAGTTAAAGAACTTATTGAAACAACGTTATCACATAAACAGATATTGTTGTTTTAAAAAGCAATGTCATCTATAAAAGGAATCGTGTTTTATGTGATTATTACTGTTGTCAGTATTGGTGAGTTTTAAGTATAACTTTGCTTATCAAAGTACCCTTTGAACATGTATTATACGTTATGATGTAACGATTATGTCAGCAGCTATAGTCTAAGCTAAGCAGAACAAGTGGCTTTCGCAAATTCGGAAACCTTAACCATGTGGGTATATAGAGAACTCAAAATATACAATGGATGTAATAGCTATAATAGATATACCTAACATAACAAATAAATAATACAACTTCATTCCAAAAACAATATTTCATTTTGACATTCCCAACCAATTAATATTTACATATTTGCGATTTGGTAACGTATTTAACTCATTATCTTAGCTTTTTTTCTCAATTTAAACGTAGAGTTTAAAGAGTTAAAACAAACAGAAGGATGATAATACTCAGTAAACATCATCAATTTCACTACAGTTAATTAGATTCGTAGAAGCACAATAAGAAAATTACAGTTCAGATTTCTAATTTAATAAATATCTTTTAATATCACTCGTCCCGACTCCAATACACTATGACATTGTTCTAATAGAAACACACTCAAATGCCCTTAGATTGTGTGTGCGTCTTATTGGGACTTATGTTTACTTATATTTGTATTTCGAACAGTATAATAATATAAATTAATAATATGGGTTAGAAATATATCCGGTCCCTAGTAGATATAAAGCGTGTTTCCCAAATCAACTAATACTGAGAATCATCAAGTTCACCCACTGATCAACAGAACGTCGACAGTAGCAACGTAACACGGGATGCCTATACAATATACAATAAACAATATGTTTGGCCGGGCGCAAAACAAACCACTCCAGCCAAGTGTTTTGATGGGGGGTTAAATCTCGCATGGCCGCCCAGCCTCGCTCGCAGGCCAACAACTGTTATTGATGAATCATTTTTATCGTTTTGTTAATATTATCCATCCCGGGTGTGTGGTTGTTACGTGGTTACCATGAAATCACACGGATTGCGATAGACTCCCATTGTGATTTGCGACGCTGGGAAAGTTGGCAGCCGGCAAGGGTGGGGGAAGCTTTCACTCTTCAAATTTATGGTCATGAGCCGGGAATTGTATTACCCTTCAGCGCGAATAAAATACTACTTTACCGAAAATATTAATAAAGACCGCCAGAAACGGCGAATTACTTCATGAAGTAGACAACATAGACATTATACTGAAAGCAGAAATGTATTCATACTCTTTATGGAACATAAACATAATTATTTGTTACATCATATACGGCTTTCGGGGCATTGTGCATTCACATTCTTACTCGTAAATCGTAATCAATTGTTTCATGTTTCATGTTTGAAAAGTGGTGGTGTTGAAAAAGAACGCACTGGCGAGAGAAAAATGAAAAATCTCGAATGTTGAGATTACTGTCCGACTGTTGTCAACGCACGGCAAGTGCCGATGACAGCCTCTGTGGAACAAGTCTGAGTGACCTTCAAATGAAGGAGTCCCACAATCGCTCTCGCCACATGCGCGTACAAGTGTGAGTGACCTTCAAATGAAGGAGTCCCACACAATCGCTCTCGCCACATGCGCGTACAAGTGTGAGTGACCTTCAAATGAAGGAGTCCCACAATCGCTCTCGCCACATGCGCGTACAAGTGTGAGTGACCTTCAAATGAAGGAGTCCCACACAATCGCTCTCGCCACATGCGCGTACAAGTGTAAGTGACCTTCAAATGAAGGAGTCCCACACAATCGCTCTCGCCACATGCGCGTACAAGTGTGAGTGACCTTCAAATGAAGGAGTCCCACACAATCGCTCTCGCCACATGCGCGTACAAGTGTGAGTGACCTTCAAATGAAGGAGTCCCACACAATCGCTCTCGCCACATGCGCGTACAAGTGTGAGTGACCTTCAAATGAAGGAGTCCCACACAATCGCTCTCGCCACATGCGCGTACAAGTGTGAGTGACCTTCAAATGAAGGAGTCCCACACAATCGCTCTCGCCACATGCGCGTACAAGTGTGAGTGACCTTCAAATGAAGGAGTCCCACACATTCGCTCTCGCCACATGCGCGTACAAGTGTAAGTGACCTTCAAATGAAGGAGTGCCACACAATCGCTCTCGCCACATGCGCGTACAAGTGTGAGTGACCTTCAAATGAAGGAGTCCCACACAATCGCTCTCGCCACATGCGCGTACGAGTGTGAGTGACCTTCAAATGAAGGAGTCCCACACAATCGCTCTCGCCACATGCGTGTACAAGTGTGAGTGACCTTCAAATGAAGGAGCCCCACACAATCGCTCTCGCCACATGCGCGTACAAGTGTGAGTGACCTTCAAATGAAGGAGTCCCACACAATCGCTCTCGCCACATGCGCGTACGAGTGTGAGTGACCTTCAAATGAAGGAGTCCCACACAATCGCTCTCGCCACATGCGCGTACAAGTGTGAGTGACCTTCAAATGAAGGAGTCCCACACAATCGCTCTCGCCACATGCGCGTACAAGTGTGAGTGACCTTCAAATGAAGGAGTCCCACACAATCGCTCTCGCCACATGCGCGTACAAGTGTGAGTGACCTTCAAATGAAGGAGCCCCACACAATCGCTCTCGCCACATGCGCGTACAAGTGTGAGTGACCTTCAAATGAAGGAGTCCCACACAATCGCTCTCGCCACATGCGCGTACAAGTGTGAGTGACCTTCAAATGAAGGAGTCCCACACAATCGCTCTCGCCACATGCGCGTACAAGTGTGAGTGACCTTCAAATGAAGGAGCCCCACACAATCGCTCTCGCCACATGCGCGTACAAGTGTGAGTGACCTCCAAATGAAGGAGTCCCACACAATCGCTCTCGCCACATGCGCGTACAAGTGTGAGTGACCTTCAAATGAAGGAGTCCCACACAATCGCTCTCGCCACATGCGCGTACAAGTGTGAGTGACCTTCAAATGAAGGAGTCCCACACAATCGCTCTCGCCACATGCGCGTACAAGTGTGAGTGACCTTCAAATGAAGGAGCCCCACACAATCGCTCTCGCCACATGCGCGTACAAGTGTGAGTGACCTTCAAATGAAGGAGCCCCACACAATCGCTCTCGCCACATGCGCGTACAAGTGTGAGTGACCTTCAAATGAAGGAGTCCCACAATCGCTCTCGCCACATGCGCGTACAAGTGTGAGTGACCTTCAAATGAAGGAGTCCCACACAATCGCTCTCACCACATGCGCGTACAAAGTACCAACGAGATTAAAGGAGTAGCGTTCTATATGTGTTTTAAATACAATCATTTATGTTCAAACAGGCATCGTATAATTTATTGGGTGTAAGTGAAGTGCATAATCAACATTATTGTACATGAATTCTGCAAAATAATCTATACTACACTCGGTTTCTCTTGTTTGACACATACTGTTTGTGAATAAAAATGCATTTTATTTTTAGGTCTTGTACAAAATAAAAAATCAATACAAATACGGCAGATCAAACCGTGGGTTTATAAAATGCTCTTGTTTTTCATGTAACGAATAGATTTATTAAATATTATCAACTCAAGGAAAGGGCAAAGAAACTAGACAACATGAAAAGTAGATGCATCGTGCCAGGAAATTAACCTTGTAATATTGAATTACTATTATATCACAGTTATTGTTATTTTTATTTTCATGGTTTCATTATTGTTACTATCAGTTCGTAAGCTATAACATTGAACCATCCCTGTTGCGGTTCTTATAAACCTTCTTATGCTACTGATCCGCTCCAAGCTCCTTCAAATCCTCTCCCACTTCTTGGCTCGTGAAGACGAGGCAGCTACTGTTAATTTAGTGCGCAACTCTTTACGACAGCCGACGTCCGACTGCCCGCGGACCCAATCACCCCCCGACTGTGTCAATTGGCCCAAACTGTCTTTATTATGATTACAAAGGGGTCAATCATTAAATGCAAACCATGGGGGGTGAATGCACCCCTTATTGTGTGTACTCGGGCGTAGCGGGTTAGCCCAGTATTGCGGCTAGCTGTTCAACGCGGCGTAATCATTGAATCAATACGAACAACAGTTACAGCTTTTTTCGTGAAATCAATTAATCCATGGATTGTTTTGAAAGATGTCTCAAATCTTTCCTGTTTTCTGCAAGTCTGTTCATTTATACACATCCGTTACAACGTTAATCCTGGATTATCTGCTGCTTGTATTCAAATCATGGTCAATCCCGACTTTTCTCCACTCGCAATCGGCCTTAAATTACTATTATTGTTATTTTATTGCATATTTACAGACCTGATAAATAACGATGACATTCTTGTAGTATCTCTGAGCATTTCGTCGTGTTGAATGAAAGTAAGGTGAAAGACTACGCCAATATTAAATCTGCGCGAAATTATGCCGTTTCTTATTCATAATTATCTCAATAATGTTACACTCGATAAAATTGAAACGGTGCTCAATTTGACTCTGTACTACGTAAGAAGTATTTTTAATATTGCAATCACCAGGGTCGAAATTTCAAATTTGTTTTAAAATTAAGTAAATTTAAAATAACAACAATACTTATTATAATATAATAAAAGTTATTTAATTAGTATTCAGTTCATTGATACATGATATAAATACATACATACATACATACATACATAATAAACGGCATAAATGTCCTCCGCTGAATATAAGTTCTTGTAACAAAGTAGACGATACATACAAAATTTATTTACTTCATTTCGAACTCAAATTGAGCCTGAGTTTCACTTTTTCAATAATTAGAAACTACTAGGTAAACGCTCTGTTTGACGCGTTGATAAGCGAGCGCGTCCATATCTACGAACTTTCTGGCGAAAAGATCTCAAAGCTAATAAAAACAACAATAAACAACAATTCAAGAATGCGCATTGCAAACATGTTTCTTATTTCCATAGCTATTATACTTCCTGACATTGTTGAATGCAGTACAATGTGCGTTGCTAAGAATTTTCGTTGTCATTCTGTCTAGTGTTTTCGCCGCGGTCCGCCACCGTTACTAACAGTTATTGATAGCAATAGAAATGTAATTTCTGCCTCTAATACGTATCTGATTGCGTTTAAAGTAGTATATTCATGACCGAACGAAACTTTACTATAAGATAGCTACCTCACATTTTGCTGTGACTGTGTTTCAGGAAAAAAAAATTCGAGTAACTTTTGAGTAACTTTGCCAATATTGATTAGATCGCCATAAAATGAACATATTCGTAACCGGAAAAAGCTTTAGAGGAATATTGCTATCTCACATTTTGCCGCCATTTTGTTTCATAAAAATATATTGCAGTAACTATTGTGAAACTTTGTAACTTTTCGAATGATTTTGCCTCAAAACTATACACCTTTAATCCACATCGAGGCTTGTGGATGGTCCAAATTTCAAGTTGATCGGACTTTCCGTTCGACCGCTATCGACAGACAAAAAAAACAAAAACAGAACGAAGTGCAATAAAGGTCTAATGGAGACGCTCGCTTCGCTCGCTTAATAATTTCGCATCGGTGTATTCTTTTCTCTTAACTTATTTTGAACAATGTAATACAATCTGCCTGACCAAAAAAATTCCAAATATGGCGTAAAATACCCCACGCACGCAAATGGTTCCAGACTACTAAAGCATAAAACAAAATAATAATAATAATAATAATAATAATAATAATAATAATAATAATAATAATAATAATAATAATAATAATAATAATAATAATGATGGTGCATGATTTAAGCTACAGCCAGCTTTGTGCAGATTGTTGTGTACTGGGAGCAATCGTCTTGTTTATTATAAGTTTATTTTTAAATAGTAACTCTATACCAAAACGAGCACATGAAGACAACTATAAGGTTTTATCTATACTTACAACATGGCTGCAATAAGCTCTACGAGAAATTGCATTAAGAACAAAAAATAATAAATACTTAACTGATGTCTTAACTATTCAATGTGCTTTATAATTGAAGGATAAAATAAGTTATCGTGTGCACAGGTTCATCTTCTCCCTATGTTATGCGGCCATGACACGAATAATACAGGGGCGACAAGAACGACATCTGTTGAGTCTACAGGGAGTCAGTTGTGGACTGAACAAGTGAAACATTACGGTTTCTTGACCGTGGTGGATGGTGTTGCACTTGCAGGGCTGTATCCCACATACTTCACATGCGGGAAGACTCTATATCATAATAGACATATCAATAAAGACATTTGTAGGGTTTATAGTCTACCCACTCAGTTACAAGAACAGATTTTCATTTATTTTGTTTATTATGTGCTTCGTTGCTTTGATGGCTCCGAACTCACCGTTTACATGTATAGTTTATACACAAATATCTTATAAGCCTTCAGATAGATTGTAGACAAGTTCCGCCAAGTAAAATAAAAGGCAGCCCGAATCAGGATTCGAACCCTAGATGTTCTGAATTGGATGCCGGAATAAACCCACTAGACCAGTTTGATCCGCGTACGAAACCTGCCTTGTCCCTTTATATTGGGTGTGTGAATAGTTAGAAGGGAATATTCAGGACCAGCTCTCGCCTTTTGACTCAGGAATACACATTCAGTCAGTATTGCCGGTGGCTGGTTTCGAACCAGCGCCTACCCAACTTGAAGTGTCGCATGTTACCGCTGAGCCACTAGACATGAGCGATGATTCGTTTGTTACATTTCTTTCGAGTAGGATAACCTATTCTAAAGTAGGGAGTAATTCTACACCAAGCAAATGTAGAATTCGCAAACTCAAATATATTTGAAATAAATTGATTAATTAGTTGAGTTTGTTAGTCACATCTCAAGAAGCCGACTAATATTGTTATCTAGCCTATCTTACGGGCCAGTGACGTCACCGGCCAGACTGAGGTTGTTGGTGCAACACATAAATAAGAACATTTCGAAAACGTTAATAATTATTGAAACAAAGAAACACAATAAGATAGATGTTCACATTCTCTGGGGTATTTAGTTGTACTTTGTAACCATTTTATAGCATTTCAAATCAATTTGTAGCAGACGATGATGATATTTGGGGTTTTACGTCCCATAGAATTGTAACGAGGCTAATCGAGACGATGAGTGGGTGATTATGAGCATGAAAAAATGCCACGTGGCATCCATGCCCAAGCCAGGATTCGAACCTGGAACGCAGAGGCCGCGGTTTACTATAGAGCAACGCCTAATCGACCTCGGCCAATTGCGCCGGCTTGTAGCAGACAGAAATCAGTAGTTCCCCAGGGTAGGTGTCAGGTTGACATACAGTCTAGTCTCTACGTAACAAACCGCAGAAAATGTTCATTATTAAGTTATATCTCAAAATTACAACAAGAAATCGAAAATCTAAATCAGCAGCGCACTGTGCTTTGGTAAGCCCTACAGACCGAATAAAATATTATAACCATTAGCGTAGTATTTTGATTATAATTCTATAATTAGTAAAAGAATTAATTATTTATAAAAAAACAGTGATTATAATATGTTACGACTTTGAGCATTCAATGTGTAGGGCTTACTAAACCACAGTGCGCTGTTGATTCAGATTTTCGATTTCGAAGCCCATTCTTGTGATAAAAATTAAAAATGAAAATTTTGTGCGGTTTTTGATGTAGAGGTATCCTTCCCTGTTAACTAACGTTAACAACATTTTAACATCCAACTCGTTGACAACGTATTTGAACTGACATCGCGTCACTAAGCGGCTTGACATCGGTCGTCGGTATTGTCACTACTCACAGTGATATATAATTCCTGAGCTTTGAATTAATGTACCCCCTCCCTTCCCCTCTCCCCCCTCCCATGCAGGCAATAACGCCTCGGTTCGTGACTGATAATACAGATTTCCCAACACAGAAATGCTCACTTATTGAATTCTTGGCGTTGTGTTCGCATTAAATCTTTAATCAAAGCGGTCAGCGCGACCGACTTGCATTCTTGGTTGGTGTGGAGGCGGCCAGACGTGATAGCTGCAGCAACCGATGCACTCTTGGCTGGTGGAGGCGGCCAGACGTGGTAGCTGCAGCAACCGATGCACTCTTGGCTGGTGGAGGCGGCCAGACGTGGTAGCTGCAGCAACCGATACACTCTTGGCTGGTGGAGGCGGCCAGACGTGGTAGCTGCAGCAACCGATGCACTCTTGGCTGGTGGAGGCGGCCAGACGTGGTAGCTGCAGCAACCGATACACTCTTGGCTGGTGGAGGCGGCCAGACGTTGTAGCTGCAGCAACCGATGCACTCTTGGCTGGTGGAGGCGGCCAGACGTGGTAGCTGCAGCAACCGATGCACTCTTGGCTGGTGGAGGCGGCCAGACGTGGTAGCTGCAGCAACCGATGCACTCTTGGCTGGTGGAGGCGGCCAGACGTGGTAGCTGCAGCAACCGATGCACTCTTGGCTGGTGGAGGCGGCCAGACGTGGTAGCTGCAGCAACCGATACACTCTTGGCTGGTGGAGGCGGCCAGACGTGGTAGCTGCAGCAACCGATGCACTCTTGGCTGGTGGAGGCGGCCAGACGTGGTAGCTGCAGCAAACGATGCACTCTTGGCTGGTGGAGGCGGCCAGACGTGGTAGCTGCAGCAACCGATGCACTCTTGGCTGGTGTGGAGGCGGCCAGACGTGGTAGCTGCAGCAACCGATGCACTCTTGGCTGGTGGAGGCGGCCAGACGTGGTAGCTGCAGCAACCGATGCACTCTTGGCTGGTGGAGGCGGCCAGACGTGGTAGCTGCAGCAACCGATGCACTCTTGGCTGGTGGAGGCGGCCAGACGTGGTAGCTGCAGCAACCGATACACTCTTGGCTGGTGGAGGCGGCCAGACGTGGTAGCTGCAGCAACCGATGCACTCTTGGCTGGTGTGGAGGCGGCCAGACGTGGTATCTGCAGCAACTGATGCACTCTTGGCTGGTGGAGGCGGCCAGACGTGGTAGCTGCAGCAACCGATGCACTCTTGGCTGGTGGAGGCGGCCAGACGTGGTAGCTGCAGCAACCGATGCACTCTTGGCTGGTGGAGGCGGCCAGACGTGGTAGCTGCAGCAACCGATGCACTCTTGGCTGGTGGAGGCGGCCAGACGTGGTAGCTGCAGCAACCGATGCACTCTTGGCTGGTGGAGGCGGCCAGACGTGGTAGCTGCAGCAACCGATGCACTCTTGGCTGGTGTGGAGGCGGCCAGACGTGGTAGCTGCAGCAACCGATGCACTCTTGGCTGGTGTGGAGGCGGCCAGACGTGGTAGCTGCAGCAACCGATGCACTCTTGGCTGGTGGAGGCGGCCAGACGTGGTAGCTGCAGCAACCGATGCACTCGTATAACCTCGCACTCAACGTAATATTACCTTTTGACATCTTTTAGATCTTACATTTATTGTTGCTTTCAGTGAAACATTAACTTTGAAAATGGTCCGTTTTGTGTGGCTTAATATGACACCTCTCAAAACACGTCCAACTAAAATGACTCTTGCTCAGTTTGATAGGTCACCGCTCTTCACAATTGCATCATTTTAAAAATAATATAATGTCTCACGAACAATACTGTTTTGTTATTAGTTGTGAATTCTATACTCTACTGTTATTAGTGAGTATAATAATACAAAAGATTATTCAAGATTATTCAACACATGTAAAAGAATTACTGTGGTGCTCCTTTCGGGATACATATGTGATACTTTCGGGACACTTATGTGACATGTTTGGGAAACTTTCGGGACAGATTTATCAACACATGCCTTTAAATTAGAATAACCGCGAGTAATAAGTAGAATGAGACACACCTTTTAAAACTTGGGCTCTGTCCTATTCTTTTGTAGTCTGAAGGTCTAGCATTCATTGATGATAGTTTTGCTGTTATTGATATTGTTAAAAAATTATAATCGTAAGTACAACGTTAACTTTCAAAAAAATGTTCTACGTTAATTCTGTGTTAGTTTGCATACATGAATCGCACCTTAATACTAAGCGTAAATTAGGTCTAGAATTAAACTCTAAAGATTAAATGTGTTATAGTTATGTACATTTAGCGTTAATATTGTATGTTTCTGAATTCCTAGCGTTAGCTTGTAACTATATGGATAGTTAGAGTTATACTTTGTTGTAGCTCTAAATGTTTATCGTTTGTTTTGTCTACTTGCCAATATCAACTAATAGTGTTTAGGCCTAGTTCTAAATAAGAATCGAGGTCCCAGCGTTAATTGTTCGCGAGAGATTTAAATTAATCACAGCCTTCTGTTGCGACATCGGAGGAGGGTGAATATTACCAGGGCTGTGTGGGGAGGGGTGGTTTTATGAGGGGGCACCAGTGTTCAATGAATGAATGAATGAATGCCTAACGTTTATTGCTGTACACTTCACGGTCTATTTAGCGTTTAGGAGCGCACACAGCGGACGGCGCAAGGAGGACTAATTGGTTCCCCGCGCATGCAGAGAACACTCTGGCGGAAGCTGAGCAAACTAATTGTTGTAAGCTGGACCGCCCGGGTAGACGCGTGCTGTGTGTATACACACGCACTTGAGCACTTGAGCACTTGAGATGAGGTGTTGCAGGGTGATGGTTTGTCAAGATAAAGTCAATCATTACAATGTTTGTGTGGGAATCTCTGCTGTAGGGGGGGTATTATTTTTAATTGATGTGCCCCTCATGGGTGGCTAAACGTGTATATTATGGCATTTGAGTAGTGTCGAAAGGGTGCCCGAAGGTTATTAGAAAGACTCAATCCCAGCGTTCGCCTTTTGAGTTTTGACTGAGGAAAACCTTCAGCCAGAACCAGAATAGAACCAGAGACATAATTAATTGTAGTATCACATATTACTGCTGAGCCATTTTTATCGACCTAATACGAAAGTCAAGGAACTTGTAGAGAAATTTAAAAAATGGAGGGATCGTCTTTTGGACAAATTTTGCGACATGAATAAATGAGTGAAGAGGAAAATATAAAGGCGAGCAAAGATTGGAAACTACAGTTGTTATTAAAGAATGTATATATGTATTTATAAGATAACGTATTCTATTAAATTGTGTCTGACTGGGACTCGAACCGATTAATTAACAATAGTTCATTGTTTTTTATGTCAATTTCCTGCACGGCTTGAAAGATTCAAAACGGAAGCTAGTAACAAAGGAACGATTTCTCATAATAATATCCGAGTACACGATTTCACGTGTTCCTTAATTGTAATGAGAACCTCCCTCAAACCCATGCAGACGATAACTCTTGCCGTAAAAAAATCAAGTTAAAAATGGTCCATTTTCAATACCGGTTTCCACACAAACCTATGTCAGTTTCAGTTTGGCTCATAAGTATTGTTAAATATCGAATGTTATCATTTTGTATTTACTGTGGTGATCGTTTGTAGAAACGAAGTGATGCTCGAGACGATGGAAGTAAATAAATCCAGCCTAAAACGATGATAATTATAGTTGCCCGTTTTTGTCAGTGTTACACAATGTTCCGATAACTTCATTCAAAAGCCTTTGATAGTCACCGCAATGGTGAAAGCACGGTAAGTGGAGGATGAACTGTTATCGGGACATTTGCAGCTATCCCAGATTATGAGCCATTTGATTGTATACTAGAGAACAGTGTATAGTAACGAAACAGTTTCTAACGCGGAAGGGTTGTCCCAATGTTGCACCCCAAAGTGTTTTTAGTTACATAACATCAAAAGAACGACACAGAAGGCATCATTCAAAAAGTATAAAATAAGAATCGTAACAACTCTAGATTGAAAATACTCTTAAATTGTTGTAATCAGTAAGCTTCTATTTTGAAATAGGAACCAAAAGAAGAACCGTGAACGTTCCTATGTTTGAAACTTTTAATCCATTTCTTTAGCTGTTATGAAGTTTGCACAGTTGTCGAAGATGTTACAAAGCAGTTTACGTATTGAAAGTACCCCCAGTTATCTAAAACCAGACGTGGAACTCCAGCCCATGTCGGATCTGCACCTCACCTGCTTCACTCGACGGAGCGACCGAAGTCGTTAGCATATAGAGAGAGTATTACCCCTCTCTCCGCGCGATAGAATCGTCGGCAGGGAAATGCTAATTAGAACATCCCATCATACAGGCAGATCATGCCCGCCCGCGCGCGAGAACTGTTTTAATCTGGGCAACAAACAAACTCAATCCGCGACAGTGGCGCCGCCTGCATTCCAATCGCCCCGCCGCCATCTTGGGGAGAAAGACGCAAAAAGAGGAAATGGCCGCGCTGCTGCGCCTGCCGTGATTAATGCCGGGGGGGGGGGGGGGGGGGGGGGGGCGCGGAATGTGCCCGGAATATTCATGGGCCAGATTGACTCGCTCGGTCGTCTTGAAAGAATCGTCAGCTCTGAATGCATCACATGCTTAACCGCGTTCGTAGAAAGCTCAATCGTGTTTGGTTCTGCAATGTTTTTTTTTACTTAGTTAAAATGACGCATAATACCTCAGAATTCATAATAACCTTGCTGGGAATAAGATTGTGTGTAAAATAGAAACACGTGCTGTCAATCTATCCCCGCTGAGACTCGAACCGAGATATCTTGCTCAACAGGCTGACGCCAGAAACATTCGACCAAAGACTGGGACCCATATCTAACGGTTGTCTTGACCAGATTTAGTCAGTGCATCAGATTATGAAGAAGACGAGTTAGCTGAAAACCACCTAATTCTCTTGTCAAGCTACGATAATAATAACACAATGAAAATCGGAAAAAATCAGAAGGACAACCTATGATACAATACAAATAAAACGATAATTATTATTAACTATGCTTGCCCGTCGATTTAGTTAGATGTATATCGAATATAATACATCGCGATATTTCATGAAACTAGAAGTTTTACGTCAAATATTTTCACCAAACTTCTTTTTTCCAAATTATGGAGCGCTTTTGTTTACCATCTTACACGATGGACTTTGCAGTCAATATTGTTTAGACTTTAAATCATGGCAGACGACAGGGATAACATCGGTGAGTGAAGAAATCTACAGAGACGTTAGACAGCAGTTTTCTATGCACCGCACTTATATATGTGCGATGTAGGTGAAGAACACATGCATTCAGGGGACTCGGCAGAAACACAAACTTGTTGAAGGACATTCACGGACATGTTTTAATGAAATTAAACTAGAATGGGTTGAAATTTTACAATGTCGGTACCCTTTGTCTATTGTAGAACGCTATCGAAATTTAGTATTGATATCGTTGAGTCATCCATCCCTATAGCCTTTCGACATTATACTTGTTCGTTTTCTCAGTTAGCATTAACACTAAGATTAGTCTCCATATCAGAGTCTCTTCTTCGTACAATAGTGAAAGCAGATATATGGGTGGCATGTGTCTTTGTAAAGAACAGTGATCATGATATAATAGAGGAAATATATTGAATTGATATATATATAATATTTGATTTTTTGTATAATGTTTTGTCATTTGTTGCTGTTTTTCATTTGTACTATTTTATAGCCTATTTATATTCTTTTTTGTATATGCTGTAGTATGGAATAAAATATTGATATGGGGAAAGGTTCACACTAAAGTGTCATATTAACTGGTCGAGAGTATAGATGTATAACGCGGGTCTAGCTGAACGCACCCCGTCTCCTAGAGAGTTCTGTAACGCGGGTCTAGCTGAACGCACCCCGTCTCCGCTCACAAGCCTGGATACTCGGAAAGGGTTGTTTCTCCGACAATCAAGTCCCACCCATGTTTATACAATCATTAAATCGACTCTCTTTATGAAATCCCTCTTAGACGAAGATAAATAAACAAGATTTATAACCCCTAATTCCCATCGGCTATATAGTAAGTTATTAATGAGCTGGTCTGGCGACTCGCTGTCCTAGATTGTGACATGTTTGTGTGTGTTTGCCCACGAATTACGCGTCCGGAGCAAACACACCGCCAGCTATAGGGGTGGGCGACGCACGCACAGCCGCCTTGTTTGCACACCGCGGTCACCGCCCCGCCAAGGTTATTAGCAGCAGTTTCGCTTTCAGTATTATTACACGTTACTTTAACATAGGCAGAGTAGATGAAATATAATATGCTGTTGTGGCCACTGATCACTTTTCGTAAACGACAAAACATTGACACCACAGATTAATTATATTTAGCTATCCTATAGATGAATACGGTTTGAACAGTTAATGATAGCATAAAATATACCAAATATATCAATATAATTACCGATATTATGTTAATTTAGTTAGCTTTATCTACCTAAAGGGCGAAAGAACGTTTCATTAGCCTAACACGTAAACATGCAGTTTAGAAATACAAGAAATAAATGTGTTACATATCTCTTGATACGACTTTCTATTTAGAATATTTAAATAACATACTATTAGGATTAAGAAATGCATATTGTGAAGTATCATTTTCTTTTCTGGAAAAAAGATGATGTGTTATTAAGCCTTATTTCTTTTTTACCGATATGCGTCTACGTTTTCATACTCATTCATTAACATAACTTTAGAAGTAGAGCACAGATAACAAGTTCTTAAATTTTTTATCCGTGGAGTGTAGAGTAGAGTATGCCTGTTATTTCAGTGTTGTACTAATGTTACTTACATGATAGGGAGGCCCAATTTCAGGAAACTGTTCGTTAAAATTGCTTGGAAGAAAACTTCGTATAGAAACGAACCATTCTCTGTGTATTTAGTAGTTTTAACAAATATTTCTTGAAAAGAAGATTGAACTGTTTATATAGTAGATACTTTTTTTCTTGAAGTCCAGACTTGTACTAGTAAATATTTGTCAAACTAGATCACCATGAATAAACAAAATAAAGAGTTTAATAGGTAGATTGCTTGAAGCGTTTATTGTCACTCGTTGTAATGGACAATGTAGGCCTGACAGTCTACAATAGTAGGGAACTGTCAAGCGTTTTCAATGTCGGTACTAGGAAGTATAAAATAGAAAGATCTTCATCTACAAATCACAGGAACGCAATTATATATTTTCTAAAGTAAATCGTTCAATTTCTATATTTAGTTACAAAGTTCTACATTTTTTCTTTCCCCCTGAAAATAAAATGAAAAAGTTTATCAAGTCATAATGAGAAAAGCAACACTGTTTATGAATGAGTATACTACACATCTGGGCCTGGATTCACGAAGGTGCCTAACTTAGGACGTCTTAGCGTTAGGATTTGCCTAAGATAAGACACTGTTAAGACACTGCTAGGACGTCCTAACTAGGCGTCCTAAGTTAAGTCACGGCCTATTCTCAAAGATTCTTATCAACGTCTTAGCGATGTCCTAAGGATTAGGACGCACGTCATAGATGACGTCATTGTTGGATGCACTCTTGACCAATAACAATTAAAATGTTTAAAATAGTTCGAAATTCGAATATTTTATTCTTTGAAACGTAATTAAATACTTGTTCCATTCAACTTGTAAGTTATAGTAATAGCAGGTTTATTGTGTGGTTTTTTATGTAATAACAAAAAAGAGTTATAAAATATATTTATTAAATAACTAAATACATTTATTACATAAATAAATAAATATATTAATTAATTAAATAACTATAAAATAAATATATTAATTAAATAACTAAATATTTAAATATATTAATGAAATAAATAAATAAATACATTAATGAAATAAACGATTAAAAATATATAAACGAAGAAGTAAAACAAGTAACACATAGGTAATAATAATTTTTAGTTGATGGTTTAACCATGGACTTATAACGAAGTTATTAGTCCATGGTTTAACATCCAACAAATTTCCTTAAATAAGTCTAAAATGATTACTTTAAATCAATATGTCTGTGTCAAGTGTGCATAACATAATTTTTTGGGCTTAATATTAATTGTATATTTAAACGTAACTGTTCATGGTTATATGTGACAGTATTTGGGCCAAATTATTATCCAAAAATAATTATCTGTATGTAGGCCTACCATACTATCTAAAAAACCAGAAAAATTAATCTGAATTGGTCATTAGGAATAATAGTATCATTAAAGAGATTTAGAATTAACTTCACAATAGTAAGCTGATGTAAGTAGGTATAGTTAAAATATATTTAGAGTTGCCTTTACTTATGACCTAATAAATCCAAACAGTTGTGTGAAGAATTTGAATATCATCGTTGATAAAACTGGTAGAATGAATCTTGGAAATTTCATCAGAGTAGTATTAATACCCTTATACAATGTGACAATTAGAGAGTCAGTGTGATCATCAGAACTTAAATATTTTAAACAAATCATACCTTGGTTTTTGTGTATACATATTGTTTCCTATGATACATAATAAAGTGAGATACTTTCTTTTAGGTACATAATAATGCACCATTATCATTTAAATGCACCTAATCCTAATTTAATTGAAGTAAAATCATGGTGACTAGTGAGATAATCATAGGACAAAATGGGAGAGTGATAGTGTGCATTTAAATCAATGTATTTGTTCTGAAATATTACATGGTCAGTCAAATAAAACAGATTATAATGAGACCAATTAGTAGACACTTTGATTTTTTTTAAATATTTAAAATATTTGTAATTTTGTTTCATTTGTTAATTCAAAGGTGTCTCTCTAAAAATTATGAGAAGTTCATAGACTCAGTGTCCATAGGTTTCCAAATTAAAAAAGCAGTAAAAACACTCCTCAAAGATCAATTATACACATGGTACCACTAACTAGAACTACCCAATATTTACTTTCCTTGGCTAACTTTTTTGGGGGATGAAAGGAATTATAGTTTGGAATCATAAACATGCATTTCCAATAAAAGAACTTAAAAGAGACTTCCAAGTTATATTAATACTACTGAACTTTCAAGAAAATTACATTTAGATGACTGAATGGCAGTGTAGTGTGGATGACCAATCACAATAATGACTGAAATTTAAACAAAATATAGATATGTATAATGATTTCTCACCATACAATTAGTTTGTTGAACAATTTTAACAAATAAAATATATTATACATTTTCAGATGTTACATTTTACTTTTGATGAGAATGTATGCTACTAGCAGAGAAAATTTTCAATAATATTGCACCCAAGTAGTTGAAATGCATTTCATCAGTCTTACAGAGATACGAGTACATACAAAAACTACAAGCTACCAACTAACTGCAAATATATTTTATAATGTACGGTACAATAAACATTCAAGTCATGTGCATCTCCTTTCAACACACCACCACAATAGAATCTGAAACTAATTGAAAATAATTTCTTGAATTTTTCTTTCTTAATTTTGCTTATGTGTATGAGTGATACAAACTACAAATCACTCAATTATTTCATCCTTGTTGATACTTTCCACAATATCACACCATGCTCACATCACTGTTACAGTTTTTAGTAGATATGTAACAAAAATTATTGTTTAACAAAATGTACTGGGTCTGTACACCAACACAACAATACAATATTATTTAAAAATACAAAAAATTAACAATTTATAGAAATTTAAAAGATAAATAGTTTGTGTTGAATTGAATGTGAAAAATGAAAAAGAATAAACAAAATTAAGATAATTTAAGAGCCGATACTGCATAGAGTTCAAACAGACAGACAATAATGTTATATTTTGCTAATTTAGGATCTGTATGCTGGCTTGAAATGGGTTTGTTCTTATATTAGCCTGTATTATGTTGGAAGTTATAACAGATAAGGCTATCATTGTATGAATTTAACAAAAGTAAAAAAATTACCATTTATTGATTTAAAATATATGAATTCATGAGACATTTATAGTTCAGCATTGAAACCAAGTGAAGACATATTGTTCGAGTCATGTACCTGTTTCAAGTGAGCTAATGTTGAACTGGACCACTAAATTCAGGTTGCGACTTAATTTGGAACGTTACGTTAAACGGTAAATGAGTCGTAAATGTTAAATTAAAAATATTTTTGTGCAAGATATCCATTTTAGTATCAACCAATGAATATACCCTTATACTACCAACGTATAGAGCCATCATACATGTGATACGTGTGCATAACTAACAGTAATAGTAAAAATACCAACCGGTAGGCTTTAATAGACTTCGAAGATATAGCATATTTTTTATTCAGAGAGAGCCTACTTTAATCTTCAATACATGTTTAGGAGCACGTTTATGAGGCTGTAGTAGCCAGCAGGAGCAATATGTGTACAGTTGTACCATACACTAATTTTTGTTTCATAAACAATCCTACAAAATTGAGAATATTTAAGTTTGACATAGTAGTGGACCAACTTTCAAGTACACGATATTTAACCTATAGGGCCTACCTCTAATGCTAGGACCACTACAACCAGCCAGACTCCACTGTCTATTACTACAGTAGGTAGGCTATAGGGTTAGCCTATAGCATTAGCAGAGGTGTGGTAGTGCCTGTAGGCCTATAGGCCTAGGCCTATATCCATGAGCTTAAGATTTTGAAACATTCTCTTCTCTTGTCAAGTCAATCTTTTCTTTCTAACCAAAACTATTCAAGAATCACTAGACAACAATTTGTAAGATGGGCTACAGGCCTATGCCCTACTGGTAGGAGATTATTTGGTATGGTAGATTATTATGTACCGTATATGTAATGAGAGCAATATAATGTAGGCCCTATATACATGTAATGTAATAGGCCTATGTAGGCCTATACATATTTTTAGGAGCACGTTTAGGCCTAGGCCTATGACGCTGAAGTAGCCAGCAGGATAAATACTGCCTCTGTAGAGCCACATGTACTGGGTCTCAGCCATTATGATCGTAGGGTAGGGGCATATATGCTAGGGTCTAGGCCCGGCACGAAGGCTTAGCTAGGCCCTAGACCCACACGTTTGGGGCACCTAGCGTAGGCCTAGGCCTAGGCCTATGCCCCAGAGACCTGAACATGAGCCACAGCCCATAGTGCCTTCATTCAAAGCAGTTCTTATTTCAATTTATATTGGTAGGGCCTACCTTGTAGCCTGGACTAGGCCTATGATGCACGTTAATATATTCTACGGTGGTACGCACAATAAAGTGTGTGTTGGGGATTACAACTAGATCGCAAGATGATATTTCGAAGCAAGTAGGCCTACCTAGGCCTAGTAGGGCCCAAGCAGGTGGTCTGCCAGGTGTCAAATGTGAGGTTAGGTTAGTCATTTCTCTGCGGAAACAAAATATTGCCTAATAATTCATGAATATCATTCCTGCCGTTTTTCCGCGTCCATAGATACCCCATTTATTACGATTTATGTCTGAAAACTCTTTTAAATACAGTTTTAGAATTGTTAGTACATCTCTAAGGATTCGCTAAGACAGACCTAGGCGTGTCCTAACTTAGGACGTCTTTACAATGTCCTAGCACTGAGCACTTTGGAGAATAGCGCCTAAAATTTTTCGAGAATAGCAATCACGTGACTTTTTCACTAAGACGTCCTAACTTAGGACGTCTTAGCAGTTAGGCACCTTCGTGAATCCGGGCCCTGCTGTAACACAACATGCCCGCGTTTTGTTACGGACAAAGAAATACTCAACAATAGAGTTGCCTAGCAAACAATGGTTTGTCACCGTAGCCTAACTAATGCTATTCATTGGTGTCTCTCTTGTCGAAATACATAAAAGCAATAATTTCTGGATTTATATGCAAATCACACTAACTATTTTGTATTGCTCTTAGTATGAATGTGTAAAACATATTACATTTAATCGATTTGTGTATAATTATATTATTGATGTTTGGAGATATATTATTGGCCACATTTTAAATAATACTATGCTGATAAAGTGTCAGCGTTGAAACACTCTACTAATCAATCAAAAACGACTAAAAATATTATCATTTCCGTGGGGCTTCCGCTTGGTAAGAGGTCAAAAGGTGAAAAGACTCGCCCTTAATTATCCCGACTCTCCGATCTGTACATTCATTTGTCGCTCCGATATCAATAAAACCGCTGTCGGTATCAACTAGACTAAAAAATCTATTTTTAACCGTCGCCTGGATTTACAAGTGTCATAAAAAGAGTCGTAAGTGCACCAACATGCATCAATGTTGTGCATGTGTTAGTGTATGTGAGTGTACTATAAGACTAACATTGTTATGTTAACGAGTTACGAAATGAACCTTGCTTGCTGCTATTCGCTGAACATCAATTGTACTTTGCAAATAAAAATGAATTTACGATTTGTTCTTTGACTCATTAAACCCAGTGCATCTACCATTAACAACACTACCTTTATCATACAGGTCAACTCGAATTATGCACATCCTTATATTCTATACTTTAATTTTTGAATTCTTTCCTGTTTCGTAAGTAAAACCTAAAAGCTGGATTTAAAAAATAGCAAATACTAAAGTCATTATTGGTAATTTAAAAAATTTACAATTAATTACTAATTACCAGGCAACGGTACAAATATTTGAGTCTTTTAGAAACCAGTCCTTTTAGTTCTTACGAAACCACAATTCGCAAATTATCACTTTTTTGATATTGTTGTGCAGCGTTCTTAAGATATCACTAGAACACGTTAATTTCGCGCGGTTTTTATTGAAAGACTCAAACTTTCCCCTTAAGAGTATTAATCCTCCAACGCCGACAGGTAAAACTGCAACAGTGCTAATATTGTCCTCCTCTGTCAATTAGATAGGGGGCTAGTTTGGAACAAATATCCGAGGGCTCTTAGTTCAAATATCCGAGGGCTCTTAGTTCAACTCAATGTCATTATTCGCCTTATAGTTATAACCGAGGAACTCCTTCAGTCAGGATTGCCGGTGTTGGAAACAGAACCCGGATATCGAGTCCTACAGGCCCGGGTGCTACCGGCAAGCCAAGGTCCGCGAATCCCCTGGTGAAGTCTCGTTGAACCTTTACCAAGGGACTCACGGACCTCCGCTATCAGTGTCGACTGTGTCGCAACTCTTACAAGCAACATCACCTGAGGCGGAAAGAGATAGAGATAGTCTGAATACACTATTAATAGTCTCGGAGTTTTACGTTCATTATAGCAAGATTAGATATTGATCGTGATGATTTTATATTGAGCTAATTGTGAGCAAGGGCCAAGCTTGTTTTCGCGCCTCTCTCACTTGAACACATATTTGTTTTGATCTGTCTCCGATAGACAAAGAAATATTATATCAGTTATATGAAATGGAAATGAGTATAATATTCAAAACAATTCTATATTCTATAAGCTTCAGCTGCACCGTCTTACCTGATGTGTCCTATTTCAGATGCTCAGGAAGGAATGTCCGAAATATATCTACAATATTTACCGAATGAGATAAAAGTGTGGTTCATGGGAATCGAATCCTAAATCTCTCTTCTACATACTTAACGTAATACGAAACATGGGCCTTGTACCATGCTTCAACTACTTTGCACGGTAGTCCTATAATATTTGTCCGGAAACAAGCTACCAATTTATTCGTGATGGACGAAAAACTCGTGATCAATCAGCAGTCACAATTTAAAATTGGCGCTCACTGTTGTGTTGCGAAATCATTATAAGGCCAACAAGTCAACCCACGGAATATTAATAACAACAACGTCTCGATAGCCTCGTTGCACGCCAGGTTGTGTTGCGATGGGGTATGTGTGCAACGTCTCCGGTTGTGTTGCGACGGAGTATGAGTCAGTCTGCGGCCAACCAAGTCGACCCACTGAATATTAATAACAACAACGTCTCGATAGCCTCGTTGCACGCCAGGTTGTGTTGCGATGGGGTATGTGTGCAACGTCTCCGGTTGTGTTGCGACGGAGTATGAGTCAGTCTGCGGCCAACCAAGTCGACCCACTGAATATTAATAACAGCAAACGATTCATTTCATGAACCCCACAAACTTTGCTCTTGATCGATCCCAGAGTAAACAATCCCGACATGGTCACACGCCCTATGGAATCCTGGCTAGCTGACCCTGGCTACCTTATCCTGGCTAGCGGGCCCTGGCTAGCACAGTCCAACATAGTCACACGCCCTATGGAATCCTGGCTAACTGACCAGGCAACACTAGCTGACCCTGGCTACCTTACCCTGGCTAGCGGGCCCTGGCTAGCACAGTCCAACATAGTCACACGCCCTATGGAATCCTGGCTAACTGACCCTAACTAGCTGACCCTGGCTACCTTACCATGGCTAGCTTTTAGTTTACCCTGGCTAACTCACCCTGACTTAAACCCACCCTGACCTTGGCTAGTACAGTCACAATTAGTACATTCACACGAATTGTCATTTGTCTGTTAGTGAATACCACACATCCCCACAACATTGTTTACACCAACGGGATAATAAAGTACGCGCTACCCTTAAATGGTAATTGTTGTAAAATATATTGTGAGTGTAAGTAAATAGAAGATGAATTAGCTTTCCACGCAATAATATGATAGTTCTAACACGTATATCCCCCGGTAATGTTTACAAATACATTATAAGTACCGTGGTAAACCACAAGAAGAGTGGTCGTGACAAGAGAGTTTCTTCATGTTGCTCATCAGTGGCAAACTATTAAACATCACTCGAAACAATGCAACAATGAATTGCCAATCGAACGGATTGTTTTTATTTATTTATTCACATTTGATTCTTTCGTAGTAGGTTTATTCTTGTCCAGAGAGGGTGAGAGAGAGAGAGAGAGAGAGTGCCTCCGAGTGGAAATAGTCTGTGTATAGGGCACTAGCAACACCAAAAGACAACAATGAAACAAATGAATTGAATCGATGGACAAACAACAAGCTGTCAACAAATAATTTCTTCTGATTTTGGAAAACAAAACAAAAAACAAAACAATACAAATACACATACAAAACTTTTACTTAGTCGTTGTCTATAATTAAAAGTTTTAAATGGCGAGCAGTTACTATTGCTACACTTGTTTTTATTTCTATGGTTGCAATTTTATTATTTTGACAGCTGATGGTTTGTCCATCAGTTCAATTAATTTGTTCCATTGTTGTCTGTTGGTGTTGCTAGTGCCCTATTGGTACATAAAGTGACAAATAGGATAGGTGGTATACATTCAGTGCGCGTGGCGGCCATACAGAGGGTCCAAACTCCAAAATGCCATGTTTGCTTACATTCGATTGGCTACTCATTGGAAACGGTCCGTAACGTGTTGAAGTGATATGCCGAGCAGTCCGAAATCCCTATCTCATGCATTTCGAGAGCGCTGGAGATGCGGACCTTTTCGTTCTAGCATCGCTAGCATTAAGGTATTATGGCGGCCATTTCGAAATACCAATATTGAAAAGCTCGTATTTTCCGCTAGGTTAATTTCATTCCTTAAATTCTAAAATAACTAATACTAAAACTTCGCGCGTTTTTTGTCCATATTTTCACTTCACCTGGAAACCGACGACGCTTGATAGTGCTGCGGTGTGCTGGAGAGCGCTAAAACCAAAGCGTTTCGAACAAGTTCCGGACCGACCATTGTTGCAATTTATTTTCAAACGGCATTTAATAACAGTAGAACTTTTCTTGAACATTGTGGAAAAGGAAAATAAAGTCATACACATCCACGTAACGTATTAAAACACATTTTCCGCGGTAAGCATGTTCCGCAACTATTGCCATCTCCAATCCATGGTCGAGCTGAGTCGTCCTAACGTTAATATCCCTCGGACTTTCCCTTCCAAAAGTTCTTATTATACTTAGCCGGTAGTGGAAGAAATGCATTTACGAAGTAAAGAGGCTGAATATGTTTTACTGTTCCATTATGACGTCACTTGAAACCAGTCCTCAACAAAGATGGTTGAACCGTTCAGTGTGTTGTATAGATAGAGGCCCAACGCCAGCGACTGTCTACCGCTTCGTACAGTCAACATATGCTAGTCGGGTAGTACCACAATGTAAACGCATCACTGATCCGTACTGTAGTGCGCTGTCATCGTCCACGCACTTGCGTTCCGCTACTACCCGGCCAGATTACATTGAGCGGTACGAAGCAGTAGAGTAGACACTTGGGTCTCTACCCAACAACACAGTCTACCGTAGAGCCACTTACTTGGGTAGACTTGTTGAGACTGTTGTACGACCATTTCGAATAGCTGTAAGATCATCCATGGATGATCGTCGAGTGTTTGTCCAGCGTGTAGCTATGATTTAATCGCAATTACTCCGATCGCCTGAGTTATCGGTCGCGCATAATCCCGCGTGTCACCCGCGTAATCCCGGCTGAGTTATGATCCGTGTGTATCTGCCGCCCATCGAGTGCGTTATCGTCGCGCCCCGGATCGATCAAGAGTTGAGTGAAATCAGGGATTTAGATAACATTTGATTTATTACGAATTGAAAGACTTATCTGTGTATAACCGTTTCGATTCGGTTTGGAATGGTGATGTTGATTCTCGGTCGTCTTGTAATCTCGCTCGGGACGATAGCACCAGAGCCAAGACGGACACGGGTGAAGCAAATATTATACCTAGATTAGTGGTGACGTCACTAAAGGGACATTATTTGGGTTCAGTGACAATTATACAACTGGGTGTAGCCCTAGAGGTGTCTCAGTGGTGAGACTCTGATTCGGGCGGTCGTCGGTTCGATACCGTCTCCGGTAATCCTGACTGAAGGTTTCTTTCGAGGTCTTCTTCCGTCACAAAGAGAATGGTCGGACTGAGTCGTACTAACTTTAATATCCCTCGGACTTTCCTTTCCAAAAGTTCTTATTATACTTAACCAGTAGTTGAAGAAATGCGTTTACGAAGTAAAGAGGCTGAATAATTGTTTTACACTTCTAAACTGGTTACAATTTAATGTTGTTTGAAGACGCAATTCCCCCCCCCCCCCCCCCACCCCTACACATATAAGAAAATCACAAAGCTTCGTTTATAGTTTAAAAATCACTTTTGATTACATAAGAGACAACTACGAGTGTATAGTTGTATTTTTGATGGTTATATTTTCATTCATAGAAATCTACAAGCTTTATTTCCTTATGGGTTTCAACGTGGTGAGTTATCAATCACTTGTTGACAGTACTATGATTATATAATTGTTATTAAATACCGAGATATATGATATAAGCAGACGAAACAGGTATTTCAATTATCTGTTGAATATAAAGAAATGCAAAATAAAGTACTCTGAATTTAAAATATTCGTGTTGCTGTAGTTGAAGTTGTTATTAAACAGCCAGCTCACTACAATGTATATATATTCTCCTAAAAATGACTGCTAATACTCCTAATTCAAAATAGTACGAGGTAAACGGATCCGTAAACCAACGGTATCAAAATGAATGCCGACTCCACAACATTCCAACTTAGCTCTGTTAAATTGTTTCACTAGTTGGAACTATTAACATGAAGTTTAGATCGTCTTTTAAATAATCTATAACAGTTTAGAGCTGTAGCCTATAAAGACCTACTCTACGGAACCCTCGATTTCGGTTGGTTAAAATTGCTTTTTCGAAATGCTTTCAAAAATTATGTCAAAACGTAAACCGACTATATTATTCTTTAGAACATGTAATGCTTTTATGGATGTTTCATGTGTTCTAATAAATATTTCCGTTTTTCAAATTAACTCATTTAACTGTTGTAACAGGTTTTTGCAAAACATTTGAAGCAATCAAATAGGTTGATTTGAAAAACGGAAATATTTATTGGATCAGAAACATTCAATAGAAAAGTGGTTACGTTCTCTATGGAATGACATATTATTTTCGTTTACTTTTGGCAATGTTCAAGGCATCTTTTACAGACAAAAATTCGAGTTCAACAAGGTTATGTCGACCATAGCAGTAAGAGAACTGAAGTAAACACAACACAAGATAGCTATGACGTAATATTACTCATGTAGACCGACTGTCTGCCTTGGAGATACTACAACATTGTACAAGCAAGGTGATGCAAAGATCAATTCAACACCAAAATAAAATATCAATAAGTGACAAGGAAAAATGTTGTATATCAAGAGAAATAAAAATTGTTGTGGTTTCTTGGAAGAAGTGTTTATTTCTGTTCTGTTATCTGGTTTAGGCGGGAGAGCTTAACGGAAGATCTAGAACAGCTTAATCGGCCATTCAATGTTGATGTGAGATAACAAATCAACGCCCACTTTGACCCCCCTCTCAATGCAACATGCAATGTATCTATCGTAATTGCTATCTCAGTCATCGTCTTTGTTAGCCTCGTTGCTGATGAATTGAACCGTGGGCCAAGTCTCAGACAAGTAACCTCTGGCTAGAGCAGATTGGAGGGTACGAAAGCCTATGTTCTTCTCGTCAACTGCTCAGAAGTCCAACCATCCTATCGGATGGGACAATGATTCTCTTCGAACTTTTAGACAGAAGTAGGCTACTTGCCGGTACCAGGTTTCCCCTTATCACTTCTTCAACATCATTCATCATTCATCAATAACCAAATATTAAATTTGCACTAGTGGAACCTCGGGCCTGTTACAATTATCCGATGTCAATCAATCAATCAATCAACCAATCAATTAATCAATGATCAGTACACTATTATAACGACCGATGTGTTGAGTATAAAGATCGCTGCCTTGTGGTCGCTGTTACCGACCTATTGTATGTATGTTTAAATCGAACTGTTGAGTCATAAAGATAGGGCAAATCCATAAAAGTGGGCATAAGTGAAGATAACTGCCCAGTAATAACGACCCCTTTATAGGCAATAGTGCAAAGCACTTGATCTCGGCGAGAGCGTAAAGTTACAAAGTTCTTTGACTTGATTTGTGAAATGCATTCTGAACATTATCAAACACATAGTTGGTACTGTCCATGATCCAACAATATCTCTGGTATACATAAATAAATAATAAAAAAAATAAATTCACATTTAGAGTCTACCCACTCAGTAATTACACTGATTTGCAGTGGGGGACTTTAATTTAAAGTAACTAAACCAACCCTGCAGGCTTCGAACACCATCGACAAGTGAGCGATAACCAATCAAAGATCGATATTTCAAATACGAATCATATGAATCAGTGGATGCACAGTGCGAACACCTGTGGACCAATGCCAGAATCAACAAGGCCGATTCAGAACAACTTTGAATTTATTGAGTGCTTCGTTGCTAGGACGGCTCCAAAGTCACCGTTTACTTATTTTGAGCCAAGAAGTAATGGAATTGAATCCATATTAGAAGTTAAAAAACTTCTGCCTGAAGCGGGATTTGAACCCGGGACCTTCTGCATTGGAAGCAGGGATGCTAACCACTGGACCAACGAAACCATCACATCAGTGTCCAGGTATAAATGTCAGGGTATGAGTGTGAATCATACGATTCACTTCCTGATCTATTTATGTATGTGTTACTAAGGCCCGGATGCACAATCGAGTTAAGTATAAAATCTGTTCTTTACAGAATTTGCTCTTTTTATGGAAAATAACATGATATTCATGATGATGAATAACATAATAAGAACATTATGTATAAAGCAGTTCCATAGCAGCCAAGTACAGACTCCATACAGATTCTATAACCTTATGATTACCGAAGACTAGAAATTCATTGTAGAACTGTTTCAGATGGCACTTGTTGAAATTCTACTGTTCAACATTATTTTTGTTGCTAATAATAAGCAACTCTCTTATGGATTTTTATAATAATTTTCGTCCCCATCTATACTGGATATCACGTCGGCTGTTCAGCAAGAACCCGACTCGAGCGTTTGGGACAACCCTTAGGAAAGGTCTACGCGGCGAACAATTGACCGCAGTTGGCGAAGGGTTCTGGTAAAAAAAAAAAACTTTCAGCACAATGCATACTTACAATTCGAGTGCCGGGCTGAACAATGTTTGATTCCGACAATAATTTCAAAGCGCGACACTTGTAATCATGTTATTTAGGTTTTTCTGATCATTTTCGTTTTTTGTGCGAAGTCAGTATCTTAATTTAAAGAGAACACGATGTTGATGATGTTTTCTGGATACTTGATCCCTAACATTATTGCATCAAGGAACATTAACAAAACTTTAGCCAGTGGTGTATTCATTCCTCAGAAGTCCCCGCATACCCTTCCCAACATTAAAAAACATATAATAAGCCGAAACGATTTTAATTAATTTTCATAACTATTTAACATTACACGTTATATGACATGTGCAATCTATTTAGCTCGCCATTACAATAATTATATTGCGTGCGTTTCTATTCTTTATTAATGAGTATGTTAATGAGTATTAATGAGTATTAATGAGTATGGGTGACTCTTCCTTACTCAAATTGTTTTTGACATTGTTCTGAAGTCGAGCTTGAAAATTTGGATGCAACGATTGAAAGTGGATATTAGCACTTTTCACCCCCGCCCCCACCTCCCCTCCCCTTCCCCATGTGCGCTACCGTCTACACGTACCGGTACATATCTAATGAAACAAATCTAATATATCAGTGAATTTGTGTGTACAGTCTACACTCTACACACTCACAAGTTATAATTTTCATTAGCTTGTCAGGGGATATTATATTATAATTTATTGTGACTCGTTAGTAAGTCACGGTTTTCGTATATGCCAGTGTCACATACATGGAAACAGTCTGTGTCCAAAGTTGAAAAAATCTACCCGAACCAAGAATCGAACCCAGGATCTGCTGCAATGGAAGCAGAAATAAACCCACTAGACCAACGCGCTACACATGAATAAGGCTTTGTAAACATATAATTATGAAAATTACATGTATTTTGGATGTACCCTGCATTACATGTATGTAGACGTTGGTGGATGTGTGACTAAAAATTGAGCTACAGCTACAATTAAAAAAAGTGTCTATATTGTCTTAGCGCTGCGCGTTCCATGTTACGCTTTTGAATAGCCTTATGATGACGGAAAGTCGAAAACTATAATTACCTTATTTTGAATAACTATTTCAAGTCACCCCCAAGTCCCTTTTCTCTCTAAATGAATACATGGGTGTGACAGGTTGTAAATAAGTTCTTTTGAGACGTTCGGAGTCCATCCCGCAGATGGTCGCCAACGATAATTGCTTCGGTGAGGGATGTTGAAAAAGGTCCCATCGCAGCGCTTTGTCGTGCGTGGCGTAGCCTGAGGTGCTGAACAGCCGATGTGATACAAATTTTAGTCTCGTGTCGCACCCGCTCTATTGGAGATTTTCAGGTATTCAACCCAAGGGCGTAAATTATTTCTACTGTTTCAAGTATAGATGGTATCCAGATACAAGTTTGTACTATTGGAATCGGCTCTTCTATTGCCAGCTCAAATGTCAACACACGTGGGGCCCTCCATCATGGCCACGTGACATGTGGGCGAAGACGCAGGTCAGGACATGAATCTCAGTGCCTGGCCTCTCCTAGCCTCTTGTCCGACGGCTCTTCTATTGCCAGCTCAAATGTCAACACACGTGGGGCCCTCCATCATGGCCACGTGACATGTGGGCGAAGACGCCCCCGCGAGACTATCTAGGTCAGGACATGAATCTCAGTGCCTGGCCTCTCCTAGCCTCTTGTCCGACGGCTCTTCTATTGCCAGCTCAAATGTCAACACACGTGGGGCCCTCCATCATGGCCACGTGACATGTGGGCGAAGACGCAGGTCAGGACATGAATCTCAGTGCCTGGCCTCTCCTAGCCTCTTGTCCGACGGCTCTTCTATTGCCAGCTCAAATGTCAACACACGTGGGGCCCTCCATCATGGCCACGTGACATGTGGGCGAAGACGCAGGTCAGGACATGAATCTCAGTGCCTGGCCTCTCCTAGCCTCTTGTCCGACGGCTCTTCTATTGCCCGCTCAAATGTCAACACACGTGGGGCCCTCCATCATGGCCACGTGACATGTGGGCGAAGACGCCCCCGCGAGACTATCTAGGTCAGGACATGAATCTCAGTGCCTGGCCTCTCCTAGCCTCTTGTCCGACGGCTCTTCTATTGCCCGCTCAAATGTCAACACACGTGGGGCCCTCCATCATGGCCACGTGACATGTGGGCGAAGACGCAGGTCAGGACATGAATCTCAGTGCCTGGCCTCTCCTAGCCTCTTGTCCGACGGCTCTTCTATTGCCCGCTCAAATGTCAACACACGTGGGGCCCTCCATCATGGCCACGTGACATGTGGGCGAAGACGCAGGTCAGGACATGAATCTCAGTGCCTGGCCTCTCCTAGCCTCTTGTCCGACGGCTCTTCTATTGCCCGCTCAAATGTCAACACACGTGGGGCCCTCCATCATGGCCACGTGACATGTGGGCGAAGACGCCCCCGCGTGACTATCTAGGTCAGGACATGAATCTCAGTGCCTGGCCTCTCCTAGCCTCTTGTCCGACGGCTCTTCTATTGCCCGCTCAAATGTCAACACACGTGGGGCCCTCCATCATGGCCACGTGACATGTGGGCGAAGACGCAGGTCAGGACATGAATCTCAGTGCCTGGCCTCTCCTAGCCTCTTGTCCGACGGCTCTTCTATTGCCCGCTCAAATGTCAACACACGTGGGGCCCTCCATCATGGCCACGTGACATGTGGGCGAAGACGCAGGTCAGGACATGAATCTCAGTGCCTGGCCTCTCCTAGCCTCTTGTCCGACGGCTCTTCTATTGCCAGCTCAAATGTCAACACACGTGGGGCCCTCCATCATGGCCACGTGACATGTGGGCGAAGACGCCCCCGCGAGACTATCTAGGTCAGGACATGAATCTCAGTGCCTGGCCTCTCCTAGCCTCTTGTCCGACGCTAATGAAAGAGAATTAGCCGAAATGAGGAAGCCGCGCTCAATGCAACCAAGCCGCCGTCCTTGAGTTATCTCTACCGCGCTGTCAATAACATATTGATCTCTAATTGGAGTGATTGCGACGGTCGATAAAGGCACTTGCCTTTCGACCGGCCGGGCGTGGGAACGTCTGGGTACCAGCTGCTGTGTTGACATAGCATTCCTCTTGCACGGCTAACAATAGACATTCATTCATTCATTCATTCATTGCACTGCATGGACGCGAGCACTTGTTGCGCGACGCGGAACACTTGAATACGCGTGTCCTTAATGTACGTGACGCGTGTCCTTAAGTACGTGACGGCGACGCGTGTCCTTAAGTGCGTTTACATAATATCGACAGACGGCATTTGTTTATAGGCCTACACTTTTCTTTCAAGGTGGGTTAATGCTTCTTTTAGTTAAGCAAATTTTGTATTTTTTCCTGTTAAATTACCTTTCTCCCATCCAATATCATTCATATTCTCGCATATTCGTCATCTACACCCCACACCCCCTAAACACAAGTACAACCTTCCGCGTCTTGTACTTCCTTCGTAATTACTTGCTCCAAACCTTGACCACTTTTCCTGCACCCTTACACTCTTCATTTACATTCCATTCTTGTCAACGGCACTATTTAATTTATAACACTTCGTTTTTCTGTTATATTTTGTTTATATTTACTGTATCATTCATTATGTGACGGATTTTGTTATTTCTGTATCAACACGCAAAAGAAGGCACTGTGTGTTGGATACCATACACTGGAATTTAATTTCAATAAAATAAGGCCCGGTTTTGGCAGCTAATAAGTAAGTTAGTAGGAGCTAATAGCTATCAGGAGGGTTATCAGGCTTCTGATTGGTGGTTGCCATGGTGAAAACAAGTTATTAGTGAATTACTTTCTTATCAGCTGCTCATAATACCGGATCTAAATAAGATATATTCGTCTCCTACTGGCAGCTCAAACGTGCCCTCGTGACCTTCAGTACCGGCGTCGTATGTCACGTGTTAGCGTCGCGACGCTGGGACGAGTGAGGGAAGTTTGCGATGGTGGCTCCACGCGTGATTGCCAAACTTTGGCCACGTTTCATTCTGCTTTGGTAGAATGATTGACTCGCTAGAGCACCTTGACAAATTGAAACCCAATCAGATGACGTCACTGCAATCGAACTCTGCCGCGAGAGAAGCGATGGGAAACTTCAAATCGTGAAACTTTTCGTTGACGTCTATCTATGCTGTAATAGCAGAGGAATAGGCAACGTCTCATGTTTATAAGAGATGGATTTAACTTACACATTACAAAAATAATTACTTTGATTATGACAATAATGTTGGAATACGGACGGGATATTGAAAATAGTATGTCTAGATAGCGCATGGTCGATATGAAAAAGTTACAAATTGAAGACTACCTACCATTTTTGTGGAAACGCGACATTTTTTCTACAATTCGGTTACTAATACCATACTTTAATTTTGAAATTTTAACGTGTTAGTGTTCTTATATTCAATGCAACGAGTGAATTGATAATTTAATATTATACTTCGACTTTTTTAGGATACTAAAATCATTAACACGCTTAATGACTAACAAAGTCGCGATCTCACGCACTCTCACACCATGGACTTATAGCTGCAATGGACCCGTGTAACAGTGTGTCTGTGATTCTCATTACTAATATTGGAAATTGACGTCTATTTTAGCTCCTGCTTCCATGCAGCTATATAACAACAATTTATAAAAGAAACTGAAGCCGTAGCCAAAGTGAAAAAATGCAGCCCATAGCCGATTTCCGGGGCTAGTTTAATGATACCATAATCTTTGGTGATACACTGATTTGCTACTGAGTCACGAGCTATACATTTATTTTCCATCAGATGTATGACCAGTAAACGCAGTTACTATTATATTTTTAACCCTATGCTCACAGAAAATGGCGGCGTTCAGTTGCCCCAACTCCTTGGTGGCGTGGAGGGGAACGTGTACATACCTTTGTTGGAGGGTGGGGGGGAGTGCCTGGGCAGCGTGAAGGGGGCCGCGCCCCACAGGCGGCTACAGTAGGTGAAGCCGACGCCGGGGGAGGGCGTCGGGGCGCCGGAGAACATCCCATCGCTGCTGGGGCTCTGGACCGCGGGCGGCGACGCGCCTGGAACGATAACACGCACAGTTTAGATACACGGCTACAGTAGGTGAAGCCGACGCCGGGGGAGGGCGTCGGGGCGCCGGAGAACATCCCATCGCCGCTGGGGCTCTGGACCGCGGGCGGCGACGCGCCTGGAACGATAACACGCACAGATTAGATACACGGCTACAGTAGGTGAAGCCGACGCCGGGGGAGGGCGTCGGGGCGCCGGAGAACATCCCATCGCCGCTGGGGCTCTGGACCGCGGGCGGCGACGCGCCTGGAACGATAACACGCACAGATTAGATACACGGCTACAGTAGGTGAAGCCGACGCCGGGGGAGGGCGTCGGGGCGCCGGAGAACATCCCATCGCCGCTGGGGCTCTGGACCGCGGGCGGCGACGCGCCTGGAACGATAACACGCACAGTTTAGATACACGGCTACAGTAGGTGAAGCCGACGCCGGGGGAGGGCGTCGGGGCGCCGGAGAACATCCCATCGCCGCTGGGGCTCTGGACCGCGGGCGGCGACGCGCCTGGAACGATAACAGGCACAGATTAGATACACGGCTACAGTAGGTGAAGCCGACGCCGGGGGAGGGCGTCGGGGCGCCGGAGAACATCCCATCGCCGCTGGGGCTCTGGACCGCGGGCGGCGACGCGCCTGGAACGATAACAGGCACAGATTAGATACACGGCTACTGTTGGTAAAGTTACGACATAGCTGAGTCCAATAATAACAACTTAATTATTTTACTTCTCTTGTTCCTACCGTCTACTTGATGCAGATCCATTAGGGATCAATTACGACCTTGAATACCTGTAGATTCCTACCACAGTAACACCTCGTTTACGTTACCCTCATCGTTACGATCGTAGGTTCTGGGTGCTTGACGTTCGTAACTGTACCAGCGTTCATACACAGTCATTACGGATCCACGGAATACTGAACACAATTACAAAAATACAAATGGCGGGACGATGGAGCTTGGTGTATTATTGAGGTTATCTTTTACGTTGTTGTTTAATTGGCGTAGAAACAGGTTTGATTTAATTCATATGTCACGTATTAGGCGAAACAATCGAGTTGTATTGTATGGATATTTCTTTAGATCAAGTTTAGATGGCAACTAGTATACTAACTGCCGTAAGTGTACTCTGGTAGACCTACCGACTGATTTACTAACTGTGCAGCGTTTACACTTGGAAAATGACCGTCGGTTGGTCGGTAATGTAGTCTTACGATCGTAAGATGAGAGTAACGTAAACGGGGTGTAAGCGTGACTTTGATAAGGCTTGTACACTCGACTGAGCGGACGACTGTCTTTACGAATGTGTAAAAGAACGCCAGAAATCTGTTGTTTTTCGTCGAAACAGTGTGCATGAAGCGGGCAGTAGACAATGATCTCAGGTTGGTGTGAGACGTAGAACTGGTATTACTCAATGTTGTGCACTTGAGACAGATTCACAAGTGAAATAAGGGTCAATAACAAATAGTGAAATAAAAACCAATTGGTTCACAATAGACGTCTAGTTAATTATTACAGTAGGTATTGGTACATCAGTTGAAACTAATATAAACACAACAACAAAGTTACTCCTTCGCCTGCAGTGACCAATCGGTGTAATCTATCCAACAATCTTTCCACGTGGACTGTGACAGGTTAGGTTAGCGAGAAACGCGGTATTTTTTAATTTTGTTTATTTTGTTGTTTTTGTTGTATTGTTTCAATCGATTATTCTGCAAACTGATGGGTTGCCATTACAGTATAGACTAACCGTTGAGGCGTTGAGTGTTTACTGTAGGGTAAACAGAGACACCCAATGCCAGCGGTTGTTCAAGTCTATCGCTTCGTACAGTCAACATATGCTAGTTGGCTAGTAGCAGAATGTAAACAGCATCGCTGATCCGTAGACCTATCGTGCGCTCTCATCGTCCACGCACTTGCGTTCTGCTACTAGCCGACTAGATTATGTTGAGCGGTACGAAGAAGTAGATAGACAACCGCAGCCGTGGGGACTCCATCCTACAGTCAATACACAACGCTCAAACCACCGCTTAATTTTACTCTTATTGACTACGACAACATATATCCGGTCCAATGTTTTCGTTTTTATTTCCGTAGTAAGCATTCGTTTCAGCACTCTGATTGGTTCATCATACAGTGCATCACAGAAATTTAAATTAAGAAATTGAATTGATTAATTTCTTACTACTATTTAATTATTTGCCAAATTTAAAGACTAAATTTTTGGAATCAAAATCTTTTCTACAATAAATATAACTCTTTCACTATTCAGAACCTTGACCCGTATTTAGTAGAATGACACATAACAACGATTACCACTCTATATTATATTATTTTACAGTGTAAATCAATTGAATTAATTTCTCTAGGCTTGCATAACGTCTACGTTGGTACGTCAGTGTCTGGCGGATTGTCCGTGGCTGTTTGCAGCTACGCGCCACAGCGGGGGATGGAGGAGAGGGGCAGGGGGTTGTGCTGATTGTGCTGATTGCCGCTAGTTCGATGAGTGCGTGTCATGTCATGCGTGGACACGCGTAAACCCTTTGATTTGGCAGCTCAGCCCCACTGCACACATCCCGCACCCTGAATCACAGACTTAGTTGGCGTTTAGCAATGACGGTACTGATTCGCATAACATCAATACACGATGTGATACGTGATCTCACGTCACGTGGTTGCAATCACGTGATTATAGCACTTACGCGTGTGCGTGTACAATATATCGTAATACGAGAATATTATGAAGTAGTCGTACTTTTTGTGTCTAGTTTCGTGCTTGTGTGGTTTCTTATTTCATTAGGCAGTCTTTGTGTAGGGTTTTAACTGTTGTTGTTAGGAATCTTTAGTTTTGAGTCCGTAGAAGAGCACTGATCAATAACCAATCGAAATATTGTTTTTTAAGTTCCGAATTAACAAAACATTGTTGACCTCCTATTTAATAACCTTGGATTGGTTATTATATAGTTTAAATAACTATTACACATTGAATATGCACGACGTCTTCCTTCTAGCAGACACCTTATTTGTTAGGAGAATCTAGCAGACACCTTGTTGGGTTAGGAGAAAATCTCGACAAACAGGTAATTTCAGGACTAAAGGTTAAAGGCCCAGTAAGGGTTTCAAACAACATATTTTAAAAATAAAGATTGCTTCTTATAATTAGTAACGCAGAAAACTGTAGTGAAAACGCCCCGCTCGTTCTCCAGATATTTGCGCGCGACTGTAGCAGCACGTGGCCTATTGGCGCGTCACAAGGGGTCTACTCCGCCCGCATACCGCTACTCCAGGTAGAGAAACAAGCCACTGCAACTGTCAGTCGTATAGTGTCAGCTTGTCATTCCACTCGTGGCTCGTGTACTTGTCTGTATTTGTACGTTAGTTAAAAAGTTTGTCAGTTCGTTCATTTGTTTGTTTGATTGCTCGTAAGTTTAATTGTGTGTGCGTGTGTTTTTGTTTCCATTATGGTCAACTAGTGTTGCGTTTCGGTGTAACAATTCCCGCAAGAGCAATCCGAACATATCTATGCACAGTTTCCCTGATAAGACACGATTTTCTGTTCTCCATAAACAGTGGTTAAATAAACTAAAACGAACGCGGTCCGATTTTTTTGCCATGAATTCATCCAAAAAACAAATTGCCTATATGCGATATGCCTCCAAAGTGCGTTGCTTTCATTTTAAAATTCTTTTTTCTTATCATTACATTTCGTTTGAAACAGTAAATTATGACGGGCAGTTCTCAAAGTATGTATATTGAGCACAACCGAATCAAATGCCTCGAGGTATATTATACAATCTGAATCTTGCCTTACATTGTTTATTTTAACTGATTCAGAGCAGCAAACCGATTCTGTGTCCGTTGTCATTTCTGAACACGCACCACATTAACACCATAGCACATTTCCACTTCTACCTAGCAACATTTCTGATCTTAGGTTTTCCGATTCCCGTTTTTCTTGAATTGCAGCGTACTCTTCTTCTGTGTAGCGCGGCTCATAACGATATGGCTTCGCGCCTGCCATAGCTATGAATGAATGTACGCCAAGCGCGAGCTAGGCTACCACCCCTTCGTCCGGCTGACCGCAGACCCGTGGTGACGTCACGCGCTTCTATAGCATGGGGCAGGTAGAGCGCAGAGAACTCGTGAGCCTGTGGACCGATTTCGATGATTCTTTTTCTGTTGTTGTACTAACGTTTCTTTGATGACACGTAGAAAAGTTTTATCAAACCCTTACTGGGCCTAAGCCCGCCATACACGGTACAACTTGCATGACAAGCCTGGCTTGTCATGCAAGTTGTCAAGTAAATCTGAAGGTCTCAAGTCACCCACTCACACATCCAGTCGGTGATCCAACACTCTCAAGTAAAATACTTTTCCATAACCTCAAATATTGTTCTACCTTTGAAAAGTCCTATACAGTATACAATGCAGCTGTTTCATCAAAATATGTCAAGACACTTGGTGCTACTGCAATTATTGCAAGCTGGTGTTGTAGTCAAGATAAATGCCAGAAGAAGAGAAGAAAATGGACCAAAAAGTGGCTATATTGCAACGAAAGACATTCTCCCATATAAACCTGTTGAAGGAATTGGATCCAGATGATTTTCGTAATTATTTACGGATGGATGATGCCTCATATAATTATTTGCTTCAAATAATAATTAACTCCGCTAATAGTCTGATACTAACATGCACTTAACCTCAAAACACAAATGTCACAACAACGCTCACGCCGCGCAGGTGATTACCGTGACGTCAGGTTTAACCACGTGACTTCAACTCGGCTTGTGATTGGATGTAAGCCCTTCCAACTTTTTGGCATGATGCAAAATATCTGACGAGGACAGAAAACCGTCAAGCCAAACGATTTGCAGTTCAAGCCATCCAATTTCGACCACTAACGATGCAACTTACTTGAATGTTGGCATGATCAAGCCGGGCTTGTCATGCAAGTTGTACCGTGTATGGCGGGCTTGCCTCAATGTTAGATTTTTTAACTAAAAAGGAACAATGTTGAGTCCAATCAATTCTCAAAACAACAACTAAGTCGAGCCCCTGCAAAACATCTTAGCTAAGCTGTTAATCCGGCCCCTGGTTTGCACGATTTCATTCTCATCAAGACGAACACGCCAAAGTTCTTATCCGAAGAGACCCCACTCTGCCGATTGTCACGGGAGCAGCGCCACCATCGCTCGATGGCTCCCCGACGCGGTCAGTTTGGCAACACCTGGATGAAGTACTCTTCGGAGACTCGTCATTGGCGGGGATAATTATTCATTTTCCGGAAGCGTTTGCCGGAAAACTCTGCACTGCGGTTGGCTAATCTAATTAATTCCTCCACCCCCTCCCCACCCCCACCGCGGTCAGGGGTCAAGAAGACAAGCTGGCTGATTGCCGGCCGTAGATTTTAACATACTTCATTATACCTACTTGTTCTTATTCTGTGGCTGAACGGAACGCTTAGGGACAAAGAGCTTCCTTTGTCGGGAAAATATTACATACCATACAATTGTGAGTAGTTGCAATTGCAGTGTGTACAGTTTGTGAGTAGTTCAAAATACATCTTAATAAAACATGAGACACGACATTTTATTACTGGTACTGTAAATATAAAATCACACAACGTATTGCTTTCGTTATAGACGAGTGATTCATGTTAGATACTTCTAGAGAGGGCGGCATTCACTGCTGAACACGACCCGGGTCCCGTAGAACAAGCGCAATATACTAACCTACGACATATTAATTGACATTGATCAACCTAGACTAGAAATTAAGAGAACTTAGACTCGTCTAACTAAGCAAATGAATGGAGCGTGAACGTAGCACACCAGTGGACCTGATCCTTGAAGTCATAGCAAGACGTGCGTCTAATCGCAAGAGTGACTACCACTTTATCAGTACGTGTACCAGTATACATGTGGAACACCTACTTCGTCTTCGTGACAGAGGGCACAGGGCTAATTAGTTGAATCTCAAACATCATCAATACACTTTTAAACTGAGGTGCTAAATTAATGGATAATGGGTAATGAGTAGAGGTACATGAAAATAGCGTTTTGTATAATATATGCTATACAAGTACATTAACATTTTTAAAAACGCTACAAAGCGCTATTTTGAACTAAAATTATGTTTTTCTCTGCGTATTTTATGTTAGTTTGACATTGTATTCTTACATTGTGTGGCTTGGTTTCAATTCTATTCATGTTAATGTTTCCCCTGTGGCATAACTGGTAATAAAAATTACAAAATAACGCCATACAAAAGATGTTTAAGGTAGGAAAAAAATAGATGCTACAAAGTGCTACAAAATGGTTAGTTTTGAAAGTGAAAGTGATATGAATCCATTATCAAAATGCTATTTTCACGTACCTCTAGTAATGAGTAATTGGTAATGTGTAAATAATTAGTGACAAGAGTATTGTAGATGTAATTGTAAAAATAAATACATTTTATATCGTTCGAAAATCAGCTGCTAGCTATCCTAATATTTTGCTACGAATCTTAAGAAAAATACTGATTTTTTTATTAATGCCATTTTTAAGCTACGACTAAAAAACTCTAAAATCTCATAATTTTTAATCACCCCGCGATTAACATTGTTCAAGAAAAGTGTCAGTGCCGACGGAAAGTCTCATGCACAGCCTGTGAATGTGGCGACGCTAGACTCACGTCAAGTGACGTCACGTGTCGCCGGGTCGCGTCTGGTCTTTGTCAATCTAGTGAAAAGCTTCCATTAGACGCGGCGGTGGCTCACCCGGATTCTCGGGTCGTCGGGCTTTATTAATCTTGATTTTATCGCAGCGATGCTTCGTGAGTGATTGGGAGAGCGGAGAGCGTCGATAGAGAGCAGAGAGCGTTGAGGAGCATCGAGGAGCGTCGATAGAGAGCAGAGAGCGTTGAGGAGCATCGAGGAGCATCGATAGAGAGCAGAGAGCGTTGAGGAGCATCGAGGAGCATCGATAGAGAGCAGAGAGCGTTGAGGAGCATCGAGGAGCATCGATAGAGAGCAGAGAGCGTTGAGGAGCGTCGATAGAGAGCAGAGAGCGTTGAGGAGCGTCGAGGAGCGTCGATAGAGAGCAGAGAGCATTGAGGAGCGTTGAGGAGCGTCGGTAGAGAGTAGAGAGCATTGAGGAGCGTTGAGGAGCATTGATAGAGAGTAGAGGGTATTGATAGGGAGTATAAAGAGCAACATTGAGAGATGAACGCTGGTTGGTCCACCCTCCGACATAAATGAAGGGTAGTAAAGATATCTTCTATATCGATACCTCTTCGGGTTTACCTTGTTCACCTACGGCCACTAACAGATGCTACTAACAATGTAATGTGAACATATCGATTGTTTTTTTTACATGCTACTTTTTATAAACAAACTCATTAACTTCACTTAACTACTGTTAGTCTAACTGTTGTTATAGTGATCGTAGTGTGAACAAGGTATTATATATGCTAGAGGGACTTCGCTCTACCAAGAAAAGCAGGTTACCTATGGATCAGGACTTCAGTATATCACTTAAAATACGGTTGTGTTAAAGTAAGAACGCAATTAGCTAAGGTAATAAAATAATATGGCTAAACTTATTTTAATACCATCTCCATTATGAACCAAGCATTTGAAAGTTTCAATATAAAATACGATAACCAAACATCAGACATAATATTCACACAAGGAGCAACTCATGAACTAAGTCCAAAATTGCGAAGATGTGTTGATAAGTAAATAAATAAGTTTTCTGTTTAATTAATTCACTTGATTCATATAAATCATCGAGTGTACAATGATAGAGAATTGCGCTCATACAGGGACGAGAGAGCGAGAGCGAGAGAGAGAGAGAGAGAGAGAGAGAGAGAGAGACACACTATTACCCGGCAAGCCTCTACCTTCAAAGTTGCTCCTGCTTTTAATTCTTTTCTGACGGAACTTGAAGTGCTACAACATTTATTATTACATAAACGTGATCTACGAGTTTTCTTCTACAAGTGGAGGTACAGGGAAGTACTAGTGTTATTTAATTTGATCATAAATCGTATTTAAGTTTGGTTGTTTTGTTATTTCTTCATCTCAAATTAAAAACAGTTGAAAATAGCTCATTTGACAGCTATTGTAGCCTAGATTCATAATATCAACAACATTTGTTTACTTTTTGACATTAGGGCATTTGATTTGTATAATTTTAAGTATTGGAAACTATTACTGTTAGATTTCATTCACTAGTTATTTTATATCTCAAATCAATATTATTTATCATCATGGTGCGTCGTTGTGTCCAATGTAAATTGAAGAAGAACTATAAAACTTTAAGTTTGCAGTGCTGCGTATGTGAAGACTTTTATCATAGGACTTGTTTGAATCTGAACTTGGAGACATTTTATATGGTGCGGGATCAGTGGGAGTGTAAATCGTGTGTACAGAACTTCACTAGCTCCCACTGCATTGAGTGTGGTTTGGAAGAGGTCTACACTAAGAAGAATGATGTACCTACTGGAGGAATTGCGCCTGGCTGGTATTGTATGAATTGCTTATTTCCACCTCCGGATGTTCATGATATTTTTACATCTTGTCTTAGGTCTAATGATTATGAACCATTAAATGATATGTTTGTTCCAGAGGTAACATCTTTTCAGAAGGGTTTGAAGTTAGGTCACCTTAATATTCGTAAGTTAGATAAATACATCGATCAATTGCGACTTATTATTGATACATACAAATTTGATATATTTGCTTGTTCTGAAACGTTTTTAGATGAGTCTGTTCCAGATGGTTTCATTTCGATCTCCAACTACAAGATGCTGCGGTTTGATCGGGTAAGGGAAGGAGGAGGTTTGATTATTTATATTGCAGAAAGATTTATGTTTAATGTCATTGATAGTGTTATCACTTTTCCCCTAGATGTGGAATTACAGTCCGTCAAGTTCTGGTGTGCTCATATGAAACCTATGGTATTTTCAGTTGTTTATAAACCCCCTCATGTTAAAACCGAAGACTTTTCTGGGCCTTTTGATAGTTTAGTAAGTACTTTAGTTACAAATTATAATGAGATTTTCATTCTAGGTGACTTCAACATTGATCTACAAACGAAGACTGCTCCAGTCAATCGATTTAAGTTTCTCACTAGGTCTCGTGGGCTAGTGCAATTAGTTAAATCCAATACAAGAGTTAATGTTAAGTCATCTAGTTTAATTGACCACATTTATGTTTCTCGTAATGATAATGTTATTCAATCAGGTATAATAAGTGTAGGTATTAGTGACCATGAGTTAATTTATTGCATTCGTAAAATTAATCGACAGAAGTTTCTTCCTAAGCTGGTTAATACCAGAAATTTTAAAAATATTGATTGGGAACAGGTAAATAGTGATATTTTGAGTGGGCCCTTTGAGCAAATTAATATGATGGTAAGTGCTAATGATAAATTAGAATTATTTAATAATATTATTTTGGACACTCTTAATAATCATGCACCAATTTTGAAGTTACGAGTAAAAGGAAAATCGGCTCCATGGTTATCTTCAGAAATTAGAAGATGGATGCACAGGAGGGACCACTTGCGGAAACAATTCCGTACTTCGAGACAGCAATCCACATGGGATGAGTATAAACATACTCGGAACAAGGTAAATAATTGCATTCGTTTTTCTAAACGTGAGTATTTTAAGTCATCTTTTGATACTGATATTTCTTCGAAATCTTTATGGTCGGTTTATAATAAGTTAACGGGTAATAAATCTAAACAAGGCTGTAATATTTCGTCTTTAAGTGAAAATGGAGTGTCTTACACATCTAATCATGAAATTTGTAGTCTGTTGCAGAAGAGTTTTTTAGTAAACACTACAGATTACTCCAAAGATATTGGTGAGTTTCGTGATTTGAGTGTACGGGAAGCTGGAAGTCGTCCATTTAAACAGGTAACCAATGATGAAGTTATTTCTGCAATTCGTAGTCTTAAAAATAATAGTGCTGCAGCTTCTTGGGAAGTGCCATGTTTTGTTTTTAAGAAATGCTCTTCTATAGTTGGTTTGTTGGCTGTTTTAATATCTCATTTCTTTTTCATAGGTGTTTTCCCGACACGACTAAAATTGGCTAAGGTAACACCCATTTATAAGGGTAAAGGTAAGAAAGATGATAGAAATTCATATCGGCCAATTTCTACTCTTCCGATAGTGGGTAAAATAATAGAAAAAATTTTGTATAAAAGATTGCTGAATGAAATTGATTTATCTATAGGTTTAAGTACTAATCAGCATGGTTTCAGAAAAGGACGATCGACTCAGAGTGCTCTCTTGGCGTTCACTGATTTCATTTCGAAGAAGATTGACTGTCGAAATGGCAAGGTAGGTGCTGTGTTTGTTGATCTTAGAAAAGCATTTGATTCGGTACCCATTTTACCTCTTTTAAAAAAGTTGAAAGCTAGATATAGTGTTAGCCCACATTTGTTAGCTATTCTCTCAGATTATTTTCTAAATAGGCAAATGTTTATAAATCTACCTAATTATTCGTCAGATTTGATAGATATTCTGTGTGGAGTTCCCCAAGGTTCAGTTTTGGGGCCACTTTTATTTATTCTTTACATTGATGATATATCTGATATAATGTCTGGTATTTCTTATTTGTTGTATGCTGATGATTTGGTTTTTTATTTAGAAGGTACAAATACCGAAGAAATTGTCAGGAGGCTTCAAGAAATTTTAAGAAGAATGGATAACTGGTTTCTGAGTCAGGAACTCAATATTAATTATAGTAAAACTAATTTTATGATTTTTCATAAGGCTAATGATAATACTGTGAATAGATTTCCTCAAGTGTTAACTTGTAATGGTAACATTATTTCTAGAGTATTTGAATATAAGTATCTTGGTGTTTATTTAGACTGTAGTCTTACTTTTAAAAGGCACTATGAATATGTTTGTAATAGGGTGTCTTCAGCAATAGGTATGATTGTAAGAATGAAGAGATTTGTGACTGAGAGAATGCTGAGATTACTTGTTGATTCGTATGTTCACTCTATAATTGATTATTGTTTAGTTGTGTGGGCTGTTCGACCATCTGCAGATTATATAGTGCTGCAAAGAAGAATAGACCATTTATTTGATGAAGTTCCTTTCCACCAAGACATGCAGGACAATTTTTTGACAATTGATGAGCGAATGAAGTTCCATGTGCTGGTAAATACTTTTAAGATGATGAAAGGTATGTATTTAGATGCTATGCCAACTATGTTTAATTTTGTTGAACGTACTCGTGATTCTATATTAACTTTTACTTTACAGGTTCCTATAATGAATTCCGAGTCGTTCCGCAGGTCATTTTTGTACAGAGGTGTACACTTCTGGAATTCCCTTCCGCATGATCTTCGAAGCCAGTTTGTGAGATTGCGGCTCCTAGAATTTAGGAATAAGATTGAGTCTGTAATTCTTAAGATGAGAGTTAGGCGTGTTTAAGTTAAGATTGTTCTACTGTAAGTGGTTTTTCATCTGTTTTAGATGGAGATGATTGTTGGTCTGCTGGGAATCTACATCCGATTTCCTGAATTCTCTTGATTCAGTTTGATCTCTTCTTATAAATGGTTCTCGGATCAAGTTTTTCAAGACCATCTTTCTTTCAAGATTCGAAGTGAAGATAGAAGGCGTGTGCTGTTTCCCGGGTTGCTTTTACGTGGAATTTTATTTTTCCCAGATTGCAGTTTCTGATTTTTTGCAATCCTCATTTCGTTTGAGCTGGGACCGTTAACAAATCAGTTTTTCTTTTTTTCTTTTTTCTTTTTTCTTTTTTCTTTTTCCTTTTTTCTTTTTTCTTTTTTCTTTTTTCATTTTTCTTTTTTCTTTATCCTTTTTCTTTTTTCTTTTTTCTTTTTTCTTTTCTTTCTTCTTTTTTCTCTTCTTTTTCACTTTTATATATATACATATATTTATTTTTTCCAACAATTTTTTTTGTTTCTTCATGTTCTTTCTTATTTGCATACTTCTATTTTTTTTTTTTTTTAATATGTTGAATTTCCACTTCATGTGGTTTTATTTCATTTCTCAATTACTGTTTCTTGTTCTTGATTATATTTTATATAGTTCAGTAGTTTGTTTTGTTTTTGTTGTTATTGTTATTTATGATTTCATTACTATTCATTGTTTGCATAGCTTAGTTTTATTTAAGGTCCTCCTTTGTAAATCAGTTTTTATAACTGAATAGGATAGACATTAAATAAATAAATAAATAAATAAATAAATAAATAAAGAGAGAGAATATTGGTAGCCTAAGTAGCAATAGAAGTACTTGCAAGTTCACATTCCTGCCATCAACACAGATAACCTACAAGATTATTGTCAACCATAAAACCAATCCTGGGGGGTGAGTCTCGACTTCCTCGCGGAAACGAAACTTTCGACAGGCTGGAATCCATTCTTGACCAATCGGAACCATGTGGCGTGTTTTAAGTATTTTCCACAGTCTGCTAGCGGTGAATCAGTGAATCATCCAGGTGGCGGTGGATATTGTTATTAAAGCATTATCATTTGTTCTGATAAACATGTCAAACGGGCACGAAGTTACAATAAGTAAGCAAATACTTTATTACAACACATTATATTAGGTTCTATACATTAGGCTGTAGTACTACGTTACTAATGTAGGCCTATTAATGTAAGCCTAGGCTTATTGTAGCCTAGTAATGGCCTAGACTAAAAGAGTTGGGCCAAGACCTAGGCTCGGACTACACCACGTGACCTTCTTACGTCACTTTCGTCTGTAGGATGTAATTCCGACAGCCAAATTGCAGATGGAATTACTTTCCACAGTCGAAAGTGACGTCAGAAGATCACGTGGTTTAGGTGTAGCCTAGGTCTAGGCCCAACTCTTTTAGTCTAGGCCATTACTAGGCTACAATAAGCCTAGGCCTACATTAATAGGCCTACATTAGTAACGTAGTACTACTATATAATGTATAAAACCTAATATTATATGTTGTAATAAATTATTAGCTTACTTATTGTTAACTTCGTGCCCGTTTGACATGTTTATCAGAACAAATGATAATGCTTTAATAACAATATCCACCGCCATCTGGATGATTCACTGATTCACCGCTAGCAGACTGTGGAAAATTCTTAAAACACGCCACATGGTTCCGATTGGTCAAGAATAGATGCCTGTCGAAAGTTTCGTTTCCGCGAGGAAGTCGAGACTCACCCCCCTGGAATGAATGAATGAATGAACGAATGAACAGCTCCATGTTGATTATTCTCTCTTGTACAAGAACTTGCATTTATTCAGCCCATACGGACGGCCACATTTTACCTTGATGTGAGTCAGCGGGTATTGACAATAAATACAAATGCATTTCTTTGTTTCTACAGACGTGTGTGTTCGAATCAGAGCCCTGTAGCTGCCGCAAGTGATGCGACCGCTGTGACATCCGATTGCCAATATATAATAAATATCCAATATCTTCCAGCGCTCGCATCAAATCCTTGACAGGCCGAGGCGGATCGAGCGGGAATCCCGTGGGACGAAAGAGCTCGACATCTGATTGGCTCACCAGCACAAGTGACGTCACCGGCTTGATAAGCCGATTACAATGAGTTTGAGAGGTTGTAAATCTTTAATAAATCCGAAAACTGAGTATAAGAAGAACTAAGCTTCACGTGGTCCTTGGGGGGCTCAGAGGGCTTGTCCAGTTGATCTCATTTTTGGGAGAATTAGGGGGAGTAAGTGGTACTTATATTAATTATTATTGCTACAGTAACCTGTTTCAATTATTAACTTTTAGTAATATTACTACCATGCATTCCTGAATTTCTATGTTATCTGATTTGTATTTCTTTTAAAATCAGTTACTTATTAATATATCGTAAGTATAATATGTAGCCATATTTCTATGATGGAAAAATGTAGATAGGTCAGAATATATTCCATGACATTTACATTGCTATAGTCTACTGTAAAAATATATATTGCATAGGGGCCGTCCTTTAATGATGTCACACATCATTGGGGGGGGGGGGGGGGGGTTCAACTTGTGACAATATGTGACAGGGGGGGGGGGGGAGGGGTCAGTCTTTCTGTGACATCCATGCATGCACTGTATATAATGCCATTTTTAGTTCAGATGCTTTTACAGTATTTTACATTTTTCAAATAATCCCACAATTTCACGCATTTCCAAAACTGGTTTTTATCCACTAGAATGCGCCACCTGCTGAGTTTCGCCATGGACGAATGACCATGTAACCAGTTGCTGTGAAAATGTAAAAAATAAAGAAAATACAAATATTTGATCTCGATGTGACTGATTTTGTACCAGTTCTTTTTTTATGTTGGCAAGTCGGGGCGGGGGGGCACTAAATTATTATTTTGTGACATCATTAAAGGGGGGGGGGGGTCACACTTTTTGTGACTTACTGTGGGGGGGGGGGGGGGGTCTAATTTTGTCAAAAATTGTGTGACATCATTTATGGACGGCCCCTTATGTCCGTATTCTATAATAGAATACATTCTGTAGATTTATTATATTTGCATGGGTTTTCCGGCTTTCTCTAAATCATTTATAAAGATGCAGGCTCACAGACGCCTAGGTAGTACCTACATCTTCAACACGAATTGTGGAATTATGGGATAATTTGTATTGCTTCATGAGAACCCGAGGCGTCCTAGCGAACTATGTTCCATGTTTTGATAAGGTTAAGCTCCATAATGAACCGAAACAAGATTACTTCCGGTTCGATGCCCTGCGTATAATTACAATCACATCACAAGTAGTTACACAATTCCCGGAACGAATGCGAGCGGTCTTCTTGTAGTTGCGCTCGCCGATCACAGAGTCGCTGTCAGCCAATTGAGGGACCCCCAGCGACGACCGGCGCCAAGTGTACCCCAAGGTCACTCTAGGCTGCACCGCTGCACATGCGCACACTACTGGCCTAACCGCCACGTCATCATGAAGTAGTAGTTTTACAATATTCTGCGCTGTATATCAAACAATATGCGCACTATCAGCGCTTACTCAATGAATCTAGCGAACGTTTTCTTCGATTATGCCGCTAGGCGGATTTACTGGCTCAAGGATAAATACATCATCACAAAATATCACTTGCTCTAATGTTTCTAGGAGAGGCTCATTGCGTGAGATAATAATGCATCACAGTATCTCCTATATAATAATCACCCTGAACCTAAAACCAAGGTCCAAGTTGGTCCAAGGTATAGGTTCAATCGGATTTTCACTATAAAAATAGGTATTTGGTTGCTTATGGTTGCCATTCCTAAACAGCTAAAGCTCTTTGCAAAAGTGTTCCAAATGCACTTAGGCGCATTGTCAACAGGAAGTTCATTCAAAATTTCAATGTAAAATGCAATTTTAAGGGTACAAAAAAAGACTCACACTTTCCAAGCTATAAACAGTCAAAACCAAATCATGTATCTTCGTTGAACATATAGCTACACGTGCACGTCTAGGGGACTAAAACGTCGTTCACTTAAATACTTGCCAGTGTGTGTTTTAGAACAGCGTAGCCCGTGTATTGTAGCCTAACCATCGCCGGTCGCTCGGCTTACACAACACAATACTTGCCAGTGTGTGTTTTAGACTAGCGTAGCCCGTGTATTGTAGCCTAACCATCGCCGGTCGCTCGGCTTGCACAACACAATACTTGCCAGTGAGTGTTTTAGAATAGCGTAGCCCGTGTATTGTAGCCTAACCATCGGCTTACACAACACAATACTTGCCAGTGTGTGTTTTAGACTAGCGTAGCCCGTGTATTGTAGCCTAACCATCGCCGGTCGCTCGGCTTACACAACACAATACTTGCCAGTGTGTGTTTTAGACTAGCGTAGCCCGTGTATTGTAGCCTAACCATCGCCGGTCGCTCGGCTTACACGACACAATACTTGCCAGTGAGTGTTTTAGAATAGCGTAGCCCGTGTATTGTAGCCTAACCATCGGCTTACACAACACAATACTTGCCAGTGTGTGTTTTAGACTAGCGTAGCCCGTGTATTGTAGCCTAACCATCGCCGGTCGCTCGGCTTACACAACACAATACTTGCCAGTGTGTGTTTTAGACTAGCGTAGCCCGTGTAGTGTAGCCTAACCATCGCCGGTCGCTCGGCTTACACAACACAATACTTGCCAGTGAGTGTTTTAGAATAGCGTAGCCCGTGTATTGTAGCCTAACCATCGCCGGTCGCTCGGCTTACACAACACAATACTTGCCAGTGTGTGTTTTAGACTAGCGTAGCCCGTGTATTGTAGCCTAACCATCGCCGGTCGCTTGGCTTACACAACACAATACTTGCCAGTGTGTGTTTTAGACTAGCGTAGCCCGTGTATTGTAGCCTAACCATCGCCGGTCGCTCGGCTTGCACAACACAATACGATACTAATGAAAGACATCGTCCGTTGATCAAGACCGACCGCATTAAAAGCGACGCGACCCACAAATCAACCCCCGAGATTAAAAAATATGGCACCCCGGTTGTAATTGAGCCGTCATGCCACCCCTAGATGAGGGTAATATAGGTGATTATGATGGCTCGCGGCGCAGCGTCTAATTAAGTCTTTGGATGATTGGCCTAGATGAAGACTGTAACAGGCAGACAGGCTCACTGATGAAATCAATCTCTTTGCTGGCTGGAAGATATTCCCACTCGTCTGCATTTTAAATACCTCTATTTGTCTTTCAATATTGTTTCACCGCTGGTTTCAGTTAGGACACACCAGCCACATACCAGCACACCCTGGCTATTAATTATTTGGAAGAGTCCACAAACGATTTAAATTGGTATGTAAACATATTTAAAATAATTCCCATACATCCCATCTAGAGTGCGGTTTATTGTGCGTTGATCCTGTAAACTATAGTTCTGAAATGCAGATCCGAAACCTGCATTGAGCATGAATACGACGTTATCTTCATATCGTCTTGATTGGTGTCGTCGAAAAATGTGATGTTGAAGTCGAAATATGAATATATAGGCTACTTATATGTTATTATCAATTGAACACGTAGCTCTTACAGCACAACAAAATTTAGGTAGGAATAATTTTTAAAATTTCGACATAGTGGGGTAGTTAAAAAAAAAGAATGAAGAAGAAAAAAAGAATGCCCGAGGGGTGATTTTAAGACTCAATCCCAGTATCTATCTTTTGAAAGAGGAAACACTAGAAATATATATATACAAGATTATCAATGGCTAGAATCGAACAAATTTACGTCTAACTAAAAAAATGAAATATTTCTAACATCCTTTGGACATTTATTTTCAAGGCCCAAACCCCTACTAGGGAACAAACAGGTCATCGTATGTACCCCTACAGGTATGTGTTCGGTAGTATCGTTCTACCACCATGATCTCAGGAACCAGCTACCTTTTGTATGCTTCATCGTGACAGTAACTGTTTTTATAATAATTAGGCCTATATTAATTTCTTTCCAACTGGGAACTTTCTTATAGAAGTGTTATTTTAGAGACAGGCTGTACTTTGATTATTAGGAAGTAGGGCATCCAACGCCAACCATACTGACAACCGAATATCATTAAATGAGTACAATAGTAATTATCGAGTTGTCTTAAGTAGTTAATAAGAGACTGTGTTCGTTTTTAACGACGATCATCAACCATTTCGTAAATTGGCATTATAAAGAAAATCCAGACTCTATAACGTGAACTGGTGCCCAACACAGCATTGTATTCGTCTCTGTTTGTAAAGTAACATCTAGCCAAAGATTATAAAGGGTTATAATCTTGTATCTAGCTTTTGAATAGATGATTTTCAGAATTGGTCTAGAGGCTGTGATATGTTATGATAAGACGCATTTTTCACTGTTGTGCTTTGTTGTCATTGAAGATCTAGAAGGCCGTGATTAATTCTCTCTAAGGGTCCTAGATTAATTCTGAAAAAAGTTACGCCGACCATATATTTCTTTTATGACCAGTATCTTACGGTTAACAAATCCAATCCAACTCGATTCAACTACTACTACCACTACCACAGCACAACCATTACTACTACCACTACCACTACCACTACCACTACCACTACCACTACTACTACTGCCACCACTACCACTATCCCTACTGCTACCACCACTATCACTATCCCTACCACTACCACTACTACCACCACTACCACTACCACAACCACTACCACTACTACTACTACTACTACTACTACTACTACTACTACCACTACCACCACCACTACTACCACCACTACTACTACTACTACTACTACTACTACTACTACTACTACTACTACTACTACTACTACTACTACTACTACTACTAATTCTACTACTACCACTACTACTACTACCACTCCCACTAACACTAACACTAACAGTAACACTAACACTAACACTTCCACTACCACTACTACTACTACTACTACTAATACTACTAGTACTACCACCACTACTACTACTACTACTACTACTACTACTACTACTACTGCTACTACTACCACCACTACTACTACTACTACTACTACTACTACTACTACTACTACTACTACTACTACTACTACTACTACTACTACTACTACACCTACTACTACTACTACTACTACTACTAATTCTACTACTACCACTACTACTACTACTACTACTAATTCTACTACTACCACTACTACTACTACTACTACCACTCCCACTAACACTAACACTAACAGTAACACTAACACTAACAATTCCACTACCACTAATACTACGACTACTACCACCACTACTACTACTACTACTACTACTATATACGATTCATCAATGGAAACAGTTAAATCCTATGACATAAATTGTATTAGAAATAAAAAGCCATGGATAGATAAAGAAATTAAAGCAGATATTAAAAGAAGAGACGTGCTTTTTAAAAAATGGAAATCGTCAAAGAATGACAATTATAGAATAGAATACAAACAATTAAGAAATATTGTTAATAGGAAAATTAAAAACTCTAAATTTAATTATTTCAAAAATAAATTTATTGACAGTAAGGATAATTTGAGGGAAACATGGAAACTAATTAATTCAATTATTGGAAAACCTACTAAAAATTCTATAGATGAAATTGTAAATAAACATATGGGTTCAATGTACACTGACGAAGAAATTGCACAAGAATTTGTTGACAGTTTTAAAAGGGAAGTAGAGGTCATAAAGCATGATTGCTCAATGGAAACGAGTAAACGTTACAATAGAAATGTCTCACAGTCATTTTATTTAAAAAAAGTCAGTGCTAAAACTGTTGAGAAAATAATATTAACTTTCAATTGTAACAAAGGACCTGGTTTGGATAGAATTCGCATGAAAGATTTAAAGTCATGTGTTAAAAGTATTAGTCCTGTAATTGCCCATCTTTTAAAAATGATTTTTTCTACTGGTATAATACCTTCATTTTTGAAATGCTCAATAGTTAGACCAGTTTATAAAAATGGAAATCATAAAAGTTTTACGAATTACAGACCTATATCAATATTACCTGCAATAGAGAAAATTATGGAACGCTATGTCGCTGATGCATTAATTGATTATTTGGATATATTTAAAATTATTGATAAAAGACAGTATGGTTATCAGAAAGGGAAAAGCACTGGTGCCTTGTTGAATGATTTTTCGGATTTTGTTAAAGGGGCGTTAGATAGGAACTTGAATGTAATGGTAGCATTTATTGATTTCACTAAGGCCTTTGATACGTTATCTCACACAAAATTATTAAAGGCTTTGGAAAAAATAGGTATATGTGGACCAATGTTAGCATGGTTTCAAAATTATTTATCAGGCAGATACATGGTTGTAAAAATTAATGATTTCATTAGTAGAAAAGTACTGGTTTCTTCGGGGGTACCACAAGGATCCATTTTAGGTCCTCTTCTGTATTTGATTTATGTTAACGACATGTTACGTCAGGTTAAAAAATGTTCAATCTATTTATATGCAGATGACACAGCTTTGGCAGTGGCTCATGCGCAACTCAGTGTTGCAAGGCGGATATTGCAGTCTGATTTTAATAACTTATTACGATGGGCACATGATTATGGTTTAGTTATCAATTACAAAAAAACAAAAGTTATGTTTATACACTCACCTTTTAAAAATCATGAAAATGTCGACATAGTATATCACGATTATGGGTGTTTACATAGGAATTTCAGAGCTGATACAGATTTAGTTAATATTAATTGTAATTGTAGCAGAAAGTTAGATAATGTTTTGGAAATAGCATATTTAGGACTTGTGATTGACTATAATTTTAAGTGGAGTAACCATATCGAAAAGTTGTGTTCAAGATTAAGGTCTGCCTTATATGGGATAAAAGTATTAAAAATGTATGTAAATGAAAAGCTGTTGAAAACGATATATTTTGCTGTTGCACAATCATTAATAACTTACGGTCTACTAGCATGGGGAGCAACCACAGCAACATATTTGAAAGATGTTTTTAATATTCAGCAAAGGATAATTAAAATTATATGCCCGGATAGTAACAACGCCTCCGGTTGTGGTATAATGACAATCTATCAATTACATTTG